>WNWK01016215.1:0-45560 GCA_009830355.1 Cherax destructor | reverse complement strand
GTTTGTGTGTGTGTGTGTGTGTTGTTTGTGTTGCTGTGTGTTTGTTGTGTGTCTGTTTGTGTGTTGTTGTGTGTTGTGTGTCTGCTGTGTCTGCTGTGTGTCTGCTGTGTGTCTGCTGTGTGTCTGCTGTTCTTCTGTGTGTCTGTCTGTTTTTCTGTCTTGTGTCTTTCTTTGTGCCTGTCTGTGTGTCTTTTGTTTCTGTCTGTTTTTCCCCAATTTTGTCCTGGCCTTCTTGCCTGGCCTGTTGTTTTGTTGTGTTTGTTGTGCCTTCGTGTTTCCCCCCCCGGTTGCCCGGCCCCCCGTCGGGGCGGCTTTCCCCTGGCCCCCGGGGTCTGTGTTCTGTCTGTTTTTGTGTCTGTCTGTGTGTGTTTTGTGTGTTGTGTGTCTGTGTTTTTGTGTTTTGTCTGTGGTGTGTGGTCTGTCTGTTTTCCCCCTTTGTGTTGCGGGTCGGCTCGTTTTGGGTTTCGTGTGTCTGTCTGTGTGTGTCTGTGTTTTGTTCCTTTTGCCCTGGCCTGTTTTGCCTGGCCTGTTTTTGTTGTGTGTGTGTGTGTTTTTGTGTGTGTGTGTGTGCCTTGTGTTCGCCCCCCGGTTGGGCCCCCCGTGGTGGGGGCCCCTGTGGGGGTGTCTGTCTTGTGTTTTTCTGTCGCTGTGTGTGTGTGTGTGTGTGTGTGTGTGTTGTTGTGTCTGTGTGTGTTTTTGGTGTTGTTTTTGTTGTTGTGTGTGTGTGTTGTCTGTTTTTGTGTGTCTGTGTTCTGTGTGTTGTGTTGTGTGTGTGTCTGTGTGTGGGGTTGTCTGTGTGTGTGTGTTGTGTGTGTGTGTTGTGTGTGTGTGTCTGTGTGTGTTGTCTGTGTGTTTTGTGTCTGTGTGTGTGTGTCTGTGTGTGTGTGTCTGTACTCACCTAGTTGTACTCACCTAGTTGTGGTTGCAGGGTCGAGTCAAAGCTCCTGGCCCCGCCTTTTCACTGCTACTGGGTCCTCTCCCTGCCCATGAGCTTTATCATACCTCTGCTTAAAGCTATGTATAGAGCCTGCCTCCACTACATCGCTTCCTAAACTATTCCACTTCCTGACAACTCTGTGACTGAAGAAATACTTCCTAACATCTCTGTGATTCATCTGAGTCTTCAACTTCCATCTGTGTCCCCTTGTTGTTGTGTCCCATCTCTGGAACATTCTGTCTCTGTCCACTTTGTCAATTCCTCTCAGTATCTTATATGTTGTTATCATGTCTCCCTATCTCTCCTGTCCTCCAGTGTCGTCAGGTCGATTTCCTTAACTCCCCTCGTAGGACATACCCTTAGCTCCGACTAGTCTTGTTGCAAACCTTTGCACTTTCTCGAGCTTCTTCACATGCTTGGCTAGGTGTGGGGTTCCAGACTGGTGCTGCATATTCTAGTATGGGCCTGACGTACACGGTGTACAGTGTCTTGAACGATTCCTTGTTAAGGTAACGGAACGCTAATCTTAGGTTTGCCAGTCGCCCATATGCTGCCGCAGTTATCTGGTTGATGTGTGTTTCCGGAGACGTGCTTGGCGTTATACTCACCCCAAAATCTTTCTCCTTTGCCGAGGTTTGTAGTCTTTGTCCACCTAGCCTGTACTCTGTCAACGGTCTTCTTTGCCCTTCTCCGATCTTCATGACTTTGCATTTGGTGGGATTGAATTCGAGAAGCCATTTGCTAGACCAGATGTCAAGCTTGTCCAGGTCTGTTTGAAATCCTGCTTGGTCCTCTTCCGATGTGATTCTCCTCATTAATTTCACATCATCTGCGAACAGAGACACTTCTGAGTCTATCCCGTCCGTCATGTCATTTACATATACCAAGAATAACACTGGTCCTAGGACTGACCCCTGCGGTACACCGCTCGTCACAGGCGCCCACTGTGATACCTCATCACGCACCATAACCCGTTGTTGCCTCCCTGTGAGGTATTCCCTGATCCATTCCAGTGCCCTTCCTGTTATACACGCTTGGTCTTCCATCTTCTTTACTAATCTCATGTGAGGAACTATGTCGATGGCCTTCCTGCAGTCCAGGAAAATGCAATCAACCCACCCTTCTCTCTCTTGCCTTACCTCTGTTACTTTATCATAGAACTCTAGGAGGTTTGTTACACAGGATTTGCCTTCCCGGAATCCGTGCTGTCTGGTGTTTATTATCCTGTTCAGCTCGAGGTGCTCCACCATTCTTTTCCTGATGATTTTCTCCAGGACTTTGCACACTATACACGTAAGTGACACCGGTCTATAGTTTAGTGCCTCTTTTCTGTGTGTGTGTGTGTGTGTGTGTGTGTGTGTGTGTGTTGTGTGTGTGTGTGTGTTAGTTACCATTTTGTCCTAGGCACATGTCGATTAGACACTAGGCCTGTTGTATATATGTGTGTGTGTGTGTGTATGTGTGTGTGTGTGTGTAACGAAACACTTCGAAATGTTTCAGCCCCGCCGGGAATTGAACCCGGGCCCTCCGTGCGTGAAGCAAGAGGGCTAGCCACCATGCCAACGGGGCGTGTACTCACCTAGTTGTTGTTGCAGGGGTGTGTGTGTGTGTACACTCACCTAACTGTGGTTGCAGGGGTCGAGTCATAGCTCCTGGCCCCGCCTCTTCATTGGTTGCTACTAGGTCATCTCTCTCCTTGCTCCATGAGCTTTATCATACCTCATTTTAAATCCATGAATGGATCCTGCCTCCACTACATCACTTTCCAGACTATTCCACTTCCTGACAACTCTATGGCTGAATATTTCCTAACATCCCTCTGACTCATCCGAGTCTTCAACTTCCAATTGTGACCCCTTGCTGCTGTGTCCCATCTTTGGAACATCCTGTCTCTGTCCACTTTGTCAATTCCTCACAGTATTTTATATGTCGTTATCATTTTCCCCTATCCCTCACGTTCTCCATTGTCATCAGGTCGATTTCCTTAACCTTTCTTCGTAGGACATTTCCCTTAGCTCCGAGACTAGTCTTGTTGCAAACATTTGCCCGTTCTCTAATTTCTTGACCAGGTAGGTGTAAAGGAGGTAGGTATAGTTGTGTGTAGGTGTGTGTGCGTGCATGTGCGTGCGTGCGTGTATGTTTATATATATAGATATACATCCTGTATATTAAAAATCTGTTGTGGTAGGGAGGAGGAAGGAGGGGGGACACATCCTAGGAAGGGTTGGATGGGGAAGGACAGGGAAAGAGAGAATGTTTTGTGCGTTACAGTTTCCTCCCTTTTTTCTCAGGATCATCCTACCATATAGGAAATGGCTAGTATTAAAAACGTATATAAAATATCAGGAATGCATCTTTAATTACACAACAGAAGTCAATGTGTTTCTCAATATATGACAGGTTATGTGCTCTGCATCTCTATCATTAAGCAAGGATTCCATGAATTCACTATTGTGATAAAATGTGCTGTTTCATAAAAAATATGATTTCCATACCATATAGACACAAATGAATGTACAACACACAGGAAATGATATTAGGCTTATCTGCCAGCAACTTTAGAATAACAGCCACTTAGAAAGGAACACAATTTACAAAATATATTATACGAGGTACACAAGCAAATAAAATCTTTCAAGATGTTGGTACTGCAGTCTGCCTTTATACAACTTACAACCACAAACACTATTAAGGCAGAAGTGTGTGTTTGTGTGTGATAGCATAGCAAGATAGTAGTTTAATTAATGGTGAAGTAAAGACTGGCAAACCTATCAAACTGACAGTGAAGAAATTTTGGGCCTCATGGATTCGGAATTAAAAGCAATGCTGTTGTCATAGAAGCAATGATTATGGTATGAAAAGCCATTTATTTACTGAGCTTCAGAGAATATATTTTGATAATAACCAAACTGCAATGGAAAAGAATTGGTTATGTTATTCATCTTACAGTTTTCAGGAAACTGGAAATGAAATATAATACAATTTTACAGTAGTTAACTTTCTCATTTTTTTGGAAATGTGAATGAAAAAAGTACATCCAAAATTTGAATACTGTGGAAAGGCCTTCATAATTTGTGTTATTCAATTCTAGATGCCTTTTTTTCAACCACACTCAAGAAAATAATACTATATAGAGGTACTTTATAAGAGAACTGACTGTATCTCAGATTTGTGGGTTAGATGTTAATTGTTCCAGTTATGATAATGTGACTTAAAATTTACTAAGTAAATCCAAAAACATCTGAAATGCATTTAAGTATGCTTAAAAAGCAATAAAATAACCATCCCAGTTCATTATTGTTCTTCTCTGTGGTTGTTAATTTAGACCAAGTACAGATAAAGTCTTGCCCTAAAAATTCAGTCAGTTTAAAAATATTAATTATCAATAGAACTATTCACCACTCAAAAATATGTTAAGCAGTGACTTTTACCTCCAAACTTCCTTCTGAATGGATGTAGATGTTTATCTCACTCCGTTACAGTTGGTCAATATGCTATTAACAGTATGAGAAAATTTAATATCACTTCTTCACTTCACGTGTGTGTATGTGGTGTGTGTGTGTGTGTGTGTGTGTGTGTGTGTGTGTGTGTGTGTGTGTGCGATACAAACCAAGTTATACATTATATACATTCATACACACATATATACATTTACACACTGCTCTTATACACCCCTGATTGTGTTTCAGTCACAAGGATTGTGTCAGCCCGGCAGAATCTGCCTAGCATAGGCCAGTAGACCTATGGTAACGTCCTTTCAATTTTACATTCATTTCACAGAGTATCGCTCACTGACCCTCAATATCTGACCTGATGGGACGAAATAATTAAAAAAATGTAGGTAACTCACACATTGTGTAATGTTTAAGTTATTATCGTTTAATAACGCTGACAGTCTTGACTATCCTCTTGTATGACGCTGTCAGTCTTGACTATCCTCTTGTATGACGCTGTCAGTCTTGACTATCCTCTTGTATGACGCTGTCAGTCTTAACTATCCTCTTGTATGACGCTGTCAGTCTTAACTATCCTCTTGTATGACGCTGTCAGCCTTAACTATCCTCTTGTATGACGCTGTCAGTCTTAACTATCCTCTTGTATGACGCTGTCAGTCTTAACTATCCTCTTGTATGACGCTGTCAGTCTTAACTATCCTCTTGTATGACGCTGTCAGTCTTAACTATCCTCTTGTATGACGCTGTCAGTCTTGACTATCCTCTTGTATGACGCTGTCAGTCTTGACTATCCTCTTGTATGACGCTGTCAGTCTTGACTATCCTCTTGTATGACGCTGTCAGTCTTAACTATCCTCTTGTATGACGCTGTCAGTCTTGACTATCCTCTTGTATGACGCTGTCAGTCTTGACTATCCTCTTGTATGACGCTGTCAGTCTTAACTATCCTCTTGTATGACGCTGTCAGCCTTAACTATCCTCTTGTATGACGCTGTCAGTCTTAACTATCCTCTTGTATGACGCTGTCAGCCTTAACTATCCTCTTGTATGACGCTGTCAGTCTTAACTATCCTCTTGTATGACGCTGTCAGTCTTAACTATCCTCTTGTATGACGCTGTCAGTCTTAACTATCCTCTTGTATGACGCTGTCAGCCTTAACTATCCTCTTGTATGACGCTGTCAGTCTTGACTATCCTCTTGTATGACGCTGTCAGTCTTAACTATCCTCTTGTATGACGCTGTCAGTCTTGACTATCCTCTTGTATGATGCTGTCAGTCTTGACTATCCTCTTGTATGACGCTGTCAGTCTTAACTATCCTCTTGTATGACGCTGTCAGCCTAACTATCCTCTTGTATGACGCTGTCAGTCTTAACTATCCTCTTGATGACGCTGTCAGTCTTAACTATCCTCTTGTATGACGCTGTCAGTCTTAACTATCCTCTTGTATGACGCTGTCAGCCTTAACTATCCTCTTGTATGACGCTGTCAGTCTTAACTATCCTCTTGTATGACGCTGTCAGCCTTAACTATCCTCTTGTATGACGCTGTCAGTCTTAACTATCCTCTTGTATGACGCTGTCAGTCTTAACTATCCTCTTGTATGACGCTGTCAGTCTTAACTATCCTCTTGTATGACGCTGTCAGTCTTAACTATCCTCTTGTATGACGCTGTCAGTCTTAACTATCCTCTTGTATGACGCTGTCAGCCTTAACTATCCTCTTGTATGACGCTGTCAGCCTAACTATCCTCTTGTATGACGCTGTCAGTCTTAACTATCCTCTTGTATGACGCTGTCAGCTCAACTATCCTCTTGTATGACGCTGTCAGTCTTAACTATCCTCTTGTATGACGCTGTCAGTCTTAACTATCCTCTTGTATGACGCTGTCAGTCTTAACTATCCTCTTGTATGACGCTGTCAGTCTTAACTATCCTCTTGTATGACGCTATCAGTCTTAACTATCCCGTTGAATGACGCTGTCAGTCTTGACTATCACGTTGTATGAAGCTGTCAGCCTTAACTATCCCACTGTATGACATTGTCAGCCTTAACTATATCTACGTACGACAACTTCCTGGGCGCGCTTGGCAGCAACAACAACCTTTCCCCTGACATAAAATACCCGAGTGAGGTCACTCACAGACGGGTCATAGCAAGAGACCCGCTCCAGGACCGCGGTCTTGACCAACATTATTGATACATAGTCACTGAGAGAGACCTACTTCCTTCCACAAAAGCAGTATCCTGTGTTAGCACACGCCAAGATACATATCGCTGACGCTCACAGCTGTGTATACAAATGGGTTTCCTTTGAGTACACGTATTTTGTATGTATCACCCATTATCTGTATTTTGGACGAGCCAAATGTGTTATATAGAGCAAGAGGGAGGGAAGGAGGGAGGGAGGGAGGGAGGGAGGAGGGACGGAGGGAGGGAGGGAGGGAAGGACGGAGGGAGGGAGGGAGGGAGGGAAGGACAGAGGGAGGGAAGGACGGAGGGAGGGAGGGAGGGAGGGAGAGAGGGAGGGAAGGAGGGAGGGAGGGAGGGAGGGAGGGGAGAGGGAGGGAAGGAGGGAGGGAGGGAGGGAGGGAGAGAGGGAGGAAGGAGGGAGGGAGGGAAGGAGGGAGGGAAGGACAGAGGGAGGGAGGGAGGGAAGGACAGAGGGAGGGAAGGACGGAGGGAGGGAGGGAGGGAGAGAGGGAGGGAAGGAGGGAGGGAGGGAGGGAGGGAGGGAGACAGGGAGGGAAGGAGGGAGGGAGGGAGGGAGGGAAGGAGGGAGGGAAGGAGGGAGGGAGGGAAGGAGGAGGGAGGGAAGGAGGGAGGGAGGGAAGGAGGGAGGGAAGGAGGGAGGGAGGGAAGGAGGGAGGGAGGGAAGGAGGGAGGGATGGAAGGAAGGAGGGAGGGAAGGAAGGAGGGAATGAAGGAAGGAGGGAGGGAAGGAAGGAGGAAGGAAGGAGGGAGGGAAGGAGGAGGGAGGGAGGGAGGGAGGGTGGAAGGAAGGAGGAAGGAAGGGAGGGAAGGAGGGAGGGAGGGAGAGGAAGTGGGAGGGAGGGGAGGTGGGAGGGAGGGAGGGAAGGAATGAAAAGAGAGGAGGAGATGGGCTGGAGAAAGGGAAGGGGAGAAGGGAGAATACCAAGGAGAAAGGGAATAAGGAAAAGAAAGTACAACAGAATACTACTATCCTCTTAATAAGGACTATCATAATAGTACTATCCTCTTAATAAGGACTATCATAATAGTACTATCCTCTTAATAAGGACTATCATAATAGTACTATCCACTTAATAAGGACTATCATAATAGTACTATCCTCTTAATAAGGACTATTATAATAGTACTATCCACTTAATAAGGACTATCATAATGCTACTATCCACTTAATAAGGACTATCATAATGCTACTATCCACTTAATAAGGACTATCATAATAGTACTATCCACTTAATAAGGACTATCATAATAGTACTATCCTCTTAATAAGGACTATCATAATGCTACTATCCACTTAATAAGGACTATCATAATAGTACTATCCACTTAATAAGGACTATCATAATAGTACTATCCTCTTAATAAGGACTATCATAATGCTACTATCCACTTAATAAGGACTATCATAATAGTACTATCCACTTAATAAGGACTATCATAATGCTACTATCCACTTAATAAGGACTATCATAATAGTACTATCCACTTAATAAGGACTATCATAATAGTACTATCCACTTAATAAGGACTATCATAATGCTACTATCCACTTAATAAGGACTATCATAATAGTACTATCCACTTAATAAGGACTATCATAATGCTACTATCCACTTAATAAGGACTATCATAATAGTACTATCCACTTAATAAGGACTATCATAATGCTACTATCCACTTAATAAGGACTATCATAATAGTACTATCCACTTAATAAGGACTATCATAATAGTACTATCCACTTAATAAGGACTATCATAATAGTACTATCCACTTAATAAGGACTATCATAATAGTACTATCCACTTAATAAGGACTATCATAATAGTACTATCAACTTAATGACTATCATAATAGTACTATCCACTTAATAAGGACTATCATAATAGTACTATCCACTTAATAAGGACTATCATAATAGTACTATCCACTTAATAAGGACTATCATAATAGTGCTATACAGTGACCAGCTGACTGGAACTATCAGACTTATGATGCTGGTGAACGGGGTTTGATCCAAGGAAATGGAGATATCTTCCCTCAAAGATTAATGTTGATTATCTCTAATTTCTCAGGAGCTGTTTGTCCCGTACAGGTTTAGTGCTCTCCTGTCAATATAAAGAAATAATTATAAATAGCAATAACAATAATAACAATAATAATATTAACCACAACCACTACAACAACCACTACAGCAACCACAACCACTACAACAACCACTACAACAACAACAAACACTACAACAACCACTACAACAACCACAAACACTACAACAACCACAAACACTACAACAACTACAAACACTACAACAACCACAAACACTACAACAACCACTACAACAACCACAAACACTACAACAACCACTACAACAACCACAAACACTACAACAACCACTACAACAACCACAAACACTACAACAACCACTACAGCAACCACAACCACTACAACAACCACTACAACAACAACAAACACTACAACAACCACTACAACAACCACAAACACTACAACAACCACAAACACTACAACAACCACAAACACTACAACAACCACAAACACTACAACAACCACTACAACAACCACAAACACTACAACAACCACTACAACAACCACAAACACAACAAAAACCACTACAACAACCACAAACACTACAACAACCACTACAGCAACCACAAACACTACAGCAACCACAAACACTACAACAACCACTACAGCAACCACAAACACTACAACAACAACCACTACAACAACCACTACAACAACCACAAACACTACAACAACCACTACAACAACCACAAACACTACAACAACCACTACAACAAAAACAAACACTACAACAACCAATACAACAACCACTACAGCAACCACAAACACTACAACAACCACTACAACAACCACAAACACTACAACAACAACCACTATAACAACAACCACTACAACAACCACTACAACAACCACTACAACAAACCACTCACAACCACTCACAACAACCACTACACCTACACACCAGACACTACAACACCACTCAACAACAGCCACTACACTACTACAACAACAACCACTACAACAACCACTACAACAACAACCACTACAACAACTACAACAACAACCACTACAACAACTCTACAACAACCACTACAACAACAATCACTACAACAACAACCACTACAACAACCTACAACAACAACCACTACACAACAACCACTACAACAACAACCAATATAACAACATCCACTACAAAACAACCACTACAACAACCACTCATCTACTACAACAACAACTACTTCACAACCACTACAACAACCACTACAACAACAACAACTACACAACAACTACAACAATCACTACAACAACCAGTCAACAACCACTACACAGCCACTATAAACAACCACTACAACAACCACTACAACTACTACAACAACCACTCAACAACAACCACCACAACAACCACTACAACAACAACCACTACAACAACTACCACTACACCAGAACCACTACAACAACAACCACTACAACAACCACTACAACAACAACCACTTCAACAACAACACTACAACAACCACTACAACAACCACTACAACAACCACTACAACAACAACCACTACAACAACAACCACTACAACAACCAATACATCAACCACTACAACTACTACAACAACACTACACTACTACAACAACAACCACTACAACAACCACTACAACAACCACTACAACCAACCACTACACAACAACCACTACAACAACCACTACAACAACAACCACTACAACAACAACAACCATTCAACAACCACTACATCTTAAAACAACCACTTCAACAACCACTACAACAACCACAACAACAACCACTACAGCAACCACAAACACTACAACAACCACTACACAAGAACCACTACAACAACCACTACAACAACAACCACTACACCACACCAATACAACAACAACCACTACACAACAACCACTACAACAACCATACAACAACCACTACAACAACTACAACAACAACCACTACAACACACTACAACAACAACCACTACAACAACAACCACTACAACAACCATACAACCACTACAACAACCAAACATCACACTACAACACTACAACAACCACTACAACAACAACCACTACAACACTACAACAACAACCACTACAACAACCACTACAACAACAACACTACCACTACAACCACAACCACTCACTACAACAACCACTACAACAACACTACAACAACCACTACAACAACAACCACTTCACAACCAACAACCAACTATAACAACCATACAGCAACCACAAACACTACAACAACCACTACAACAACAGCCACTACAACTACTACAACAACAACCACTACAACAACCACTACAACAACAACCACTACAACAACTACAACAACAACCACTACAACAACTACTACAACAACCACTACAACAACAATCACTACAACAACAACCACTACAACAACTACTACAACAACAACCACTACAACAACAACCACTACAACAACAACCAATATAACAACATCCACTACAAAAACAACCACTACAACAACCACTACATCTACTACAACAACAACTACTTCAACAACCACTACAACAACCACTACAACAACAACAACTACTACAACAACTACAACAATCACTACAACAACCAGTACAACAACCACTACAACAGCCACTATAACAACAACCACTACAACAACCACTACAACTACTACAACAACCACTACAACAACAACCACTTCAACAACAACCACTACAACAACAACCACTACAACAACTACCACTACACCAAGAACCACTACAACAACAACCACTACAACAACCACTACAACAACAACCACTTCAACAACCACTACAACAACCACTACAACAACCACTACAACAACCACTACAACAACAACCACTACAACAACAACCACTACAACAACCAATACATCAACCACTACAACTACTACAACAACTACTACAACTACTACAACAACAACCACTACAACAACCACTACAACAACAACCACTACAACCACAACCACTACAACAACAACCACTACAACAACCACTACAACAACAACCACTACAACAACAACAACCATTGCAACAACCACTACATCATTAAAACAACCACTTCAACAACCACTACAACAACCACAACAACAACCACTACAGCAACCACAAACACTACAACAACCACTACACCAAGAACCACTACAACAACCACTACAACAACAACCACTACACCAACTACCAATACAACAACAACCACTACAACAACAACCACTACAACAACCAATACAACAACCACTACAACAACTTTTACAACAACAACCACTACAACAACTACTACAACAACAACCACTACAACAACAACCACTACAACAACCAATACATCAACCACTACAACTACTACAACAACCACTACAACAACAACCACTACAACTACTACAACAACAACCACTACAACAACCACTACAACAACAACAACTACAACAACCACTACAACTACAACCACTACATCTACAACAACCACTACAACAACTACTACAACAACCACTACAACAACAACCACTTCAACAACCACTACAACAACAACTATAACAACCACTACAGCAACCACAAACACTACAACAACCACTACAACAACCACTACAACAACAACCGCAACCACTACAACAACAACAACCGCAACCACTACAACAATAACAACAACCGCAACCACTACAACAACCACTTCAACAACAACCACTACAACAACAACCACTACAACAACAACCACGACAACAACCACAATTCTCTCTAGCCTTCCCTCCCTCTCTACATCAGTTTGGCTGATGTAGGGACAATTAACATAGCAGGTGAGAGTAGTGTGAAGGGCAACGCACTAAATATATAAAAAAAAGTATTACCTTATCAGGTGAGGATCTGACATTGGTTCATTACTGAGGCGGGAGGCACGTGCGTCTGGCAGCCAGGCAGATGCGCGCCAAAAGTCAACTATTTTGCGTCTGACAGCCAGGCAGCTGCGCGCCAAAAATCAACTATTTTGCGTCTGGCAGCCAGACAGATTTCTTTGCGTCTGGCATTTAGCGCTTTCCTTTGATTATAATAATTTACGTCTGGCAGCGAAGAATAAGAGCGCCAAAAATTTGCTAATTGTTTTGCGTTTGGCAACCAGTCAAATGCGTGCTAAAAGTCACTTAATTTCTTTGCTTTTAGCAGTCTCGCAGGTGCGCGAAAAAAATCAACTGGGTATTTTGGAACTGACAACGGGGTAGATGTGCCAAAAATCGTTCGGTTATTTTGCTTCTGGCAGCCAGGCATATGCGCGCCAAAAAAAATCAACTGGCTATTTTGCGTCTGGCAGAGAGGAAGAAGCGCGCCAAAAAAATCTGATATCTATTTTGCGTCTGGCAGCCGGGCAGATGAGCGTCAAAAAAAATCAGCTGATTTTTTTTTACGTGGGAGCGATGTAACAGCTCCCGTTCTTTTTATTTATATATACGTATTTTGTTAATCTTTACACCCTGCCTCGTGTTTATCAATATCTCTTTGTTATCTTTCGCATATTTTATTTTGATTTTATTTATATTTCATTTATTTTGATTTTATTTTATTGCTCTCGCACTTTTGGCCTCCTTTTGTTTTGTTGGTGTGTCCCCTAGTTCGTATGTCCCCTTGTTGGTGTGTCCCCTTGTTGGTGTGTCCCCTTGTTGGTGTGTCCCCTTGTTGGTGTGTCCCCTTGTTGGTGTGTCCCCTTGTTGCTGTGACCCCTTGTTGCTGTGACCCCTTGTTGGTGTGTCCCCTTGTTGCTGTGTCCCCTTGTTGCTGTGTCCCCTTGTTGCTGTGACCCCTTGTTGCTGTGTCCCCTTGTTGCTGTGTCCCCTTGTTGCTGTGTCCCCTTGTTGGTGTGTCCCCTTGTTGCTGTGTCCCTTTGTTGCTATGTCCCCTTGTTGCTGTGTCCCCTTGTTGCTGTGTCCCCTTGTTGCTGTGTCACTTTGTTGCTGTGTCCCCTTGTTGCTGTGTCCCCTTTTTGGTGTGTCTCCTTGTTGCTGTGTCCCCTTGTTGCTGTGTCTCCTTGCTGCTGTGTCCCCTTGTTGGTGTGTCCCCTTGCTGCTGTGTCCCCTTGTTACTGTGTCCCTTTGTTGCTGTGTCCCCTTGTTGTTGTGTCCCTTTGTTGCTGTGTCCCTTGTTACTGTGTCCTCTTGTTGCTGTGTCCCCTTGTTGCTGTGTCCCCTTGTTGCTGTGTCCCCTTGTTGCTGTGACCCTTGTTGCTGTGTCCCCTTGTTGGTGTGTCCTCTTGTTGCTGTGTCCCTTGTTGGTGTGTCCCCTTGTTGCTGTGTCCTTTGTTGCTATGTCCCCTTGTTGCTGTGTCCTTGTTGCTGTGTCCGTTGCTGTGTCACTTGTTGCTGTGTCCTGTTGTTGTGTCCCCTTTGTGTGTCTCCTTGTTGCTGTGTCCTGTTGCTGTGTCTCCTTGTTGCTGTGTCCCTTGTTGGTGTGTCCCTTGCTGTGTCCTGGTCTGTGTAACTTTGTTGCTGTGTCCATTTGTTGCTGTGTCCTTTGTTGCTGTGTCCCCTTGTTACTGTGTCCTCTTGTTGCTGTGTCTCCTTGTTGCTGTGTCTCCTTGTTGCTGTGTCCTTGTTGCTGTGTCCTTTGTTGCTGTGTCCCCTTGCTGCTGTGTCCTGTTGCTGTGTCCTTGTTGGCGTGTCCCCTTGTTGGTGTGTCCTTGTTGGTGTGTCCTGTTGGTGTGTTCCTTGTTGGTGTGTCCCTTGTTGGTGTTCCCTTGTTGCTGTGTCCCCTTGTTGCTGTGTCCCTTGTTGGTGTGTCCCCTTGTTGCTGTGTCCTTTGTTGCTGTGTCCTTGTTGTGTGTCCTTGTTCATGTGCACTCTTGTTTTGGGGTGGTCTGTTGCTTGTCCCTGGCTTGTTCATGTGCACCTTGTTTGTGCTGGGTGGTCTGTTTTTGTACCGGGGCTTGTTCATGGGGCCTTTTGTTTGTGCTGGGTGGTCTGCTGTTTGTACCTGGCTTGTTCAGGGCACTCTTGTTTGTGATGGATGGTCTGCTGCTTGTGCCTGACTTGTTCATGTGCACTTTTGTTTGTGCTGGGTGGTCTGCTGCTTGTACCTGGCTTGTTCATGTGCACTCTTGTTTGTGCTGGGTGGTCTGCTGCTTGTCCCTGGCTTGTTCATGTGCACTTGTTTGTCCCGGGTAATCTGCTGCTTGTACCTGGCTTGTTCATGTGCACTCTTGTTTGTGCGGGGTTAATCTGCTGCTTGTACCTGGCTTGTTCATGTGCACTTGTTTGTGCGGGGTAATCTGCTGTTGTACCTGGTTTGTTCATGTGCACTTGTTTGTGCTGGGTAATTTTGCTGCTTGTCCGGCTTTTCCCATGTGCCCTTGTTTGTGCTGGGTAATCTGCTGCTTGTACCTGGCTTGTTTTTTCACTCTTTTTGTGCTGGGTGGTCTGCTTTTTGTCCCCGGCTTGTTCATGTACTCTTGTTTGTGCGGGGTAATCTGCTGCTTGTACCTGGTTTTTCATGTGCACTCTTGTTTGTGCTGGGTGGTCTGCTGCTTGTACCTGGCTTGTTCAGGGCACTCTTGCTTGTGCGGGGAATCTGCTGCTTGTACCTGGCTTGTTCATGTGCACTCTTGTTTGTGCTGGGTGGTCTCTGCTTGTATCTATTCCCCTGCTTGTGCTATTGTTCAAGTACTGTTTTTTTTCCAAGGTCACAACCCCCGAAAAGGGGACAGTGTTTACCCTTCCATTTTATCTCGTAGAGAGATAATTGCAGATCTACAGTTAAATTATTTTTTATATATCTACTGCTTCGCTGCCCCCCTTTGTATTTGACTGAAGAAGCCTACAGTGTGGGCAAAAACATTTCTTTTTCCCAAAGAGACCTGTTTCCCATGTGTCTTACTTATTAACATGTTTTGTTCTTTAGCTGTAGGGGCCCATGATAATGGGGCAGTACTGCTGGCCCCCCGTCTCATATTTTTTTTTTTGTACCCAAATTAAAGAATCTGTTTTTTTTTTTTGTACCATTAGTACTACGGTATTAATTAATCTGTTGTTTTTTTTGCAGACGTGAGTGAGGGTGGTGGGAAGACGACGACAGTGAGGGTGTGGGGCGAGGCGCCGCCCACCGCCCCCCTCCCCCGACCCACCCCCCCGCCCCCCCTTCAGCCCACCGCCCCCCCGCCCGCAAGCCGGAGGGCCGCCCCGCCCTGCCAAAGCTGGGCCCATGCCCCCCTCAGTGTACGGGGGTGGTGGCACTCTGGGACGATCAGCCCCGGTCACGACCTAGGGTAACCCACCCCCTCACCAGACAACGCCCCCGCCCACCAGAGGCCCACTACGCCCACCAGGGACCCACCACGCCCACCAGAGACCGCACCCACCCACCAGAGACCGCACCACGCCCTCACCATGGTCAGACGTGCGAGCCTCTCCCTTTCCTGCTCGGGTCTGTCAGCGTTGTCGTCGTGTCCCGGGGGGTCGTCTCCGCGACCGCAGTTTCCCCGGGCCCCCACAGCAGCAGCAAAGACGCCGCAGCAGCAGCAACAGCTGGAAAACACAGACCAACTCTTGGCAATACAAAGGGAAGCGGGGAGCGCGGTCGTTCCCCCCTTTTGATAAATTGAGCGATGAACTAGTGGTTTTGAATCCCGTCGTTTTCCCACCTACAAATGCAGTGTGTCAGGGGCACAGGTTGGCGGTGGGAAGTGCTAGCCTGGGACCCCAGATTTGGTCTACCATCACCTTGGCCAGCGAGGCCATCCCATGGGACAAGGGGCCCTCAAGCAGATCACACGACCCTTTGGGTAGAGACTCTGGCGGCCGGTCCATGTGGAGAAGGTGAGTCCCCCCCCACACACACACACACGTTTCAGTGGTTCTGTACTCACTGTTTTACTCACTACTCCCGTGTTATACAGTCAGGGCCCTTTATTATTATATTAATGAGAAGCGTTAAACCGTAAGTTTGTAACGCCAGGAGAATGGGTTTGGGGGGTAGTTTGCCAACTTTATTGAACTGTCAAAACCGAAATATTGTAGTGGTTTAAATGGCTTTAAACCTTCAATGCTTTTCCTTTTAAAGGGGAAGTTTTGAATTTTTTTGGATTGTGTAGGTGACAGTTTAAAATCTTTAGCCCCTCAGCAGCCATTATCTGGTAGCTAAAAAGAGGTATGCAAATTCCACTTTCTTAACAAAAAACCCATAGGTTTGTAAAAAATTTTTCAGTGAATATAACCAAGAAGAGAAAACCAAGAAATTTTTTTATACTTTTACTGTAAGTCGGTCATGTACTAAATTGGCGTTTTTTCTTCCTCAAAGGTTTTGTTGACAACTTAAAAATACCTCATACAGTTGACTTAAAATTTTTTAACATTTGGAAAACCCTTTAGATGGATTAGTACCAAACTTGCACAGGGCCTCTCTACGGAAGAAAAAAGACTGGAAGCAAATGAACATCCCCTCAAGGGAAAACAGGGGTGCCACTAGCACGTTGGGGAGACAACACAATGGTGTCAGGGGCCCAAGACCCTCCCCCCAGCGTACAAAAGGGGGGATTACCAATACACCCCAGGCTGTCTTCAAAAAGGCCTGGACGGGCACCTAAAGTAAATTACCGCCAAAGGCTGTGGTTCTTACGTGGACTGCGTGCGGCCAGCAGAAACCAGCTTGGTTGACCGGCCTGATTCCCCATGAGGCCTGGTCACAGACCGGGCCACGGGGGTTAAACCCCCCGGAAGTCCCCCCAGGTAAACAAGAAAGTTCGTGGAACTAGTGGAATGAGCAGGTGCTCTCTGGGCGTTTTTTGGGTTTGTGTGTGATAACTTGAGAAAGCCTCTTTTGATCAGCTTCAAACTCTGAATACTGGTATACCTACCTAGGAAAGGGTTTGGGGTTGTTATTGGAGTTTTTTGGGGTCACTTCATATCATTTGTGGATACCTGGAGCAACCTGGAGGGATTCCCCGGGGGTCCCAAAGCCCGGGAGCCCAGTCCCCTGACCAGGCCCCCGGTGGATCAAGGGCCCCATCAATTTCAGATTCAGATTATTTTATTTCTCTGTAAAGATTACAATGTGTGGTTTTCATTTATAAAAACAATAATTACAAATATGGCCATTAGCATGCCTGGGCATGCTAGGCATTTTGGGGGAAAAAATACTAGTTCTTAATCTATATTACAAATTACAAAAGAATACAAATTTCAAATGATTAAATAGAATTATAATAGTGAGGTAGTTCAAATTTTAGATTGTATTACAAATTACAAAAGAATACAGATTTCAAATGAATAACTAGATTTACAATAGTGAGGTAGTTCAAAAATATTTAGATTGTAAAATTAGTATTGAGAATGGTTTTGTCTTGGCATTTTCATAGTTTCTATTGGAGCTCCTATATTGGGGTATATCAGGCAAACTTAAGACTAGGTTGAAATTTATGAGACAATAGCTATAGTTCCCGTGGGACTGTCCTTTGGGTCAGTGTTGGTGTAGATGGGGAGGATGTGTGTGTGTCGTGAATCGGGGGGAAGTTTTACTGCTGGGGCCCCCGTAATCCAACGTACCAACCACAGCCCGGGTTTATCCAACACTGACTTTAGGTATCTTTCCCCCCCCCCTTGAAGACAACCAGGGGGCTATTGGTAATTCCCCCTTTTGGCTGATGGGAGGGTGTTGAACAGTCTTGGGCCTCGGACACTTAGGGTGTTTACTCAGTGTACTAAAGGGCCCCACTTTTTATTGGGCGTATGTTACATCGCCTGCCAAGTCTTTTTTCTTTGTAGGGGGTGATTTATGTGGTGGAGATTAGGGACCAGTCATTTTTGGGTTTTCTAGGTTTTAATTATAATGATTCTCTCGCCTGCGCTCCAGTGAGTACAAGTCAAGTGCTTCCAAGCATTTCCAGTATTTAAAGGTGTTTGATGGAACTAAATTTTGCAGTAAAGGTTCTCTGTACATTCACTAGCTCTTTTTCACTTCCCTTGGCTGGAGCTGTTAGTATACAGAAGTTTTCCCACCCTTAGGGGAAAACAAGGTTTTAAAAATGATCATCATTGGCTTGCCATCGTTTTGTCTTGAATGTTCTCATTATCCATCGAATCTTTTTCCCTTAAGATGTGATAGTGGCACTTTTTGACCCGAAGGTGTTCCTCAGACATTACCACTCCCGGGTTCTTCACATTATTTTTCCAACCCCTTTTGTGTGATTAGAGTTTGTAGTATACCAGTTCTAGCTATTATTTCCTCCATTTTTCCATAACGGAATAGTTAAATTTGTCTTCATTGAACATCATATTGTTCTCCGTTGCCCTTTGGGAAAACTTGGTTTTTTCTGGGAGCCGTGTTTTCCCAATGGTTTGACATTTCCCCTTGCAGACCCAAATTATCGTTTAAAAAGGGCGATCAGGTTTAAATCTTTTTATGTCTGACATGAGGATGAGGAACGGGATGGGGGAAAAAAATTTTGGCCCGGGAAAGAGCCTTCATTATGGCAGCTTCCGATTTAATTATGTTTACCACAACTCTTTGTGTTCGATTGGTTAGAAAGTTGAAGATCCATCTGCCCACTTTGCCAGTTACCCCTTTGATGCATTTTGTGTGCTATTACCCCATGATCGCACTTGTAAAAGGCTTTTGAAAAATCTGTGCATACTACATTTTGCATTCTGTTTTTTTTCCAGGCATCCAAGACCTTTCATAGTGATCCAGTAGTTGGGGAGCCGGGGAGCGCCTGCTCTGAACCCTTTTTCCCGGTTGTGTTGTTGAGAATCCAAGTGGTTTAATCCTGCTTCTTAGAACTCTTTCAAAGATTTTTATGATGTGGAACGTTAGAGCTATTGGTCTATAGTTTTTAGCTATTGTTTTGGCTGCCCCCTTTTATGAAGTGTGGCTATACCCGGGTTTTTTTTAGTGACTGTGGAATCTCACCTGTGTTTATGCCCCTTTCCCATAGCATACTTAGGCCTGTTAGTTACCATTTTGTCCTAGGAAATTCCGATTAGACACTGGGCCCTTTGTATATTTTGTGTGTGTGTGTGTTTTACAAAACATTTAAAATTTTGCCCCCCGGTTGGAACCCCGGCCCCTCCGTGAGAGCAAGAGCGCAAACCCACCATGCCATCGGGGCTGTGGGGGGGGTTTTTTGGGCAGTTCTCAATGAACACAGAGTTCCAAGAACTGGGCCTGCGGCTGAGTGCGGGATGTTGTCAATGGCTTTCTAAAAGTCTAGTGGAGTTAGGGTTTTTAAGAAAGCTGGCATACATTGACGGGTTTTGAGGCTCATTCATAAAAAAAATTATTTGGATTGTTTATCATTGGGCCGATTATTGATTCATTAAACACAGAGTTGAAAATTTCAGTATCTCACTCATTTCTTTGTTGCCATCTGTAAAAATCATTCCTTGTCTGAGCGGGGGCCCTATACTAGATGTGGTTTTTGCCTTTTTTTTGGCATATGAAAATAAATTTTAATTTTTTCAGTTTCACTAATCGCTTTTAGCCCCTCTTGTCTCTCCTGGCTCCTTATGAGTCCTTAACCTAAGCTCAATATTTTCCACTTTCCCCGATTAGCACCCCTTTCCGGGTTTTAAAATTCTAGCATTCTTGAGGAGCCAGGATTTTTGCCCTTTCCGTAGAAAAAAGCGCTTTTCCTCCAGTCTACTTTTCTTCTTTTTTTTTGGGAAAAATCCTTTAACATACTTCAGTTTCCAGGAAGTTGATCTTTTCAAGACACTGGTTAGGGGCCATGTTATTTAAAATATCTTCCCCCAAATTGTTTTTTGGGGCATGGTTTATCTGGTCCCAGTTGATGTTTTTTTGAAGTTTAATTTAGTGAAGGCACCCCCATGGGTGTATGCATTTTGCTGATCAGGGCCCCCCGTTCCCTGTGTCTGGGCTTCGGGTTAGATTGTGATCAGAATTAGTTGTTTTTAAAAACTGTTATGTTTCTTACCAGGTCCTCATAATTTTGAAAAAAAGGTCAAGTGTGTTCTCTAATCTTGTTGGCTTCACTATCTGCTGGCCCAGGGTGTGTTTATTGCAGAAATTCAGCAGCTCCCTGTTTGTCATCTGAGCTGCCTCCAGGGATTATTTCTTCTACAACATTATTTGCTACAAAACTTCCATTTTGTATGTCCAGATTGAAATCACCAAACAGCAGGATGTTTGGGGATTTTTGGGTGGAAAGGGTTTTTTCCCAAAAAGTAGTCAATTTTTGATAGCTGCCCTTTAACTGTTGGGAAGTTGCATCTGGTGGCTTTTATCCCAAACACAATGACTAAGTTTTGGTTCTCGATTTTTATTGTTAGATCTTCAACAACATTTGGGGGTTCAGTATCTCCCCTTAAATGAGCAACCTTTTACATGGGGCCCAAATTCCCTTGTTCCTATTCTTTCTGTCACATCTGAAAAGGTTGTACTCAGTTATCCATATTTCATTGTCAAAGTAATCCCTTCTGGGTCTTTGTGAAGGCTGCAAACATTGCACTTGACTCCCCCGGAGTCCACTGATGAAAGGTATTTTGTTGTTGGTGGATGGCTTAAGGCCCTGTATATTAAAAAAAAAAAAAATGAGGTCGTGTTGCGTGTTTGTTGGGGGGTTTTTTTTTGGCATCAGTAGTTGTAATTCTGGGGGGGCCACTGGCCCTTTCCTCCCAACAAGGCTCCAAAAGGGAGTGAACTATTTTAAAATTTTTTCCATTTTTTGTTAGTTTTTCCCGCCACTAAAAAACACTTGAAGTGGAGTTTTCATAACTACTGTAACTACTATGATTTTTTTTATTGGGGGGTGTACCTCCTGGTCCCTTTTAATGGTATTTGGGGGGTTGGTGTTGTAACATTGTTTTTTTAAAGGGTTGAAAAAGTGGCACATCTTAGGGTGGAAAGAATTTGCAAAAATAGGGCCCCCTCCTTTGGACAGGAGGTCACGGCATTTTTTTTTTGGGTGCTCCTTTCAGTCCCATTTTCCCCCCCTATTCCATGCTTACAAATGCCCCAAGATAGAATTTCCCATTTTTCTTTTGGTTTTGGGTGCAATTCGTACTGGATGTATTCCCAAATGTGCAAACCTAGAACTACACTACGGCCCTTTGATAGCCAAGCCAGAGACACATTGTTTTCAGGAGGCCAACATTTCCCCGAAAAGGACCCCCCTCTACTACATCTGTAATAGGGGCTTCCTTTTTAGGGGTCATTAGCCGAATCCCGATTAGCACCAAGGCTGGGGGCTGGAGGGCTGGGGGCAGCCCCCAGGGCTGGGGACAGGGCTATTGATATTTTTTTTTCCCGTATTTTCCCCCGTGGGTGTCTGTTTTCAGGTCCCGTTTAAAACTGGGCATTCTGAATGTTTAAAATTTACTCCCCCTTTCCCCTCCCCCATGCTCTATATATTTTTGGGGGACTATCCAAATGCCTCTTTGCTTTCATGCTTATTTTTATTAACCTCCTGAGTACTTTCCTGATACCTGTCCAGAGTTCCACATCCCAATTTTTCAGATCCAGAAACACCTTTCTAGATGTTGGTTTTTTGGGTGGGTGTTTTTCTTGCACCCGGGCCCTGATGTTTGGAAAAACAATGGTTTTCATGTAATTCTGGATTTTTCCCAAGAGCCTTTTTTACATGTCCCACATGTTCTGTACTGCCATCCTGCCTGTATCCACCCTTTCAATTTGGGTACCACAAAAACCTGATTTCACTTTACCTTTCTGCTCTGCACTCAGGTGGTGGGATGTTTGGGGGTCAGTACATGGGTATGGGGGATGTATTTTCCAGAGACTTTTTTTATCCATTAACAACATTTATGGTGCATAACAACACAGATTTTTCCCAGTTTGGGTACTTTTCCCCAAGCTCCAAAAA
Source organism: Cherax destructor (assembly GCA_009830355.1). Classification (NCBI taxonomy): domain Eukaryota; kingdom Metazoa; phylum Arthropoda; class Malacostraca; order Decapoda; family Parastacidae; genus Cherax; species Cherax destructor. Next base: position 23,096 of record WNWK01016215.1, on the reverse strand, counting down.
TACACAAGTAAATCACATGTTTTTTTGCAAGCTTGGGTTATTGTGGTAGGGGGTTTTGGTAAGCCTGTGTGGTTGCCAGGTAGCACTGCCAGACATATGGCTGAACAAAACCCCCAGGGCATGGGCATTTCCATGCAATGCCACATTTTATTTTAAAAACACTTCCATTATGTTTAATCACTATCCTTGAGTCGCCCCAAATTGAAAATTTGGGATTCAATAAGTCTTTCCTCTGTTTTATGGGGTACCCTAGTTGATTCATTATACTATGTGGTAACTCAAACTTTTGTGAATACTTTGGGAGATGCATGTCAATACCAGGACAGGTAGATTGCCCCCAACTGCTACATTTCCCTACAGTGGCCCCCTAAAATTGGCCTTAACCGTTCCAGGAGCAAATTTAAAATCGAACCCCGTTTTCCCAAACCCCATATTTCCCATAAGAAATAAAAATTAAAAATTTTCCGTTCCACCCAAAAATATTCCCCAAAAATTCTTTTTTTTAAAGAATAAATACTATAGGTTTACATACAAAAAACAATGGGAAAAAAATATAAAAACACTAATTTTAATGGATAAATGAACAGTTAAATCAGTTTTACCTTTATTTAAAAAATGAAAAGATTGGAAGTTCAATATTTTTTTACAGTGGCTGTTTTTTCATATTCTTGTTGGTGTATGAGAGAGGCAGGAATTTGTTTGGAGGCAGGACAAGGGGGCCTTTAATATGACAAAAAATCAATCTACAGCTTATTTATCACCAAAATTTATCTAAATGACATAATAAACAATATTAATAACATAGAAACATGGAAAAAATTCTAGAATGAATAAAACATGTCATTACAAATGTAAGGACTGGTGAGTGTTCTGTTGTTGGGGTTTAAAGGGGCCCCTGACCATAAGCCGTGGGGGGTGGGGCAGAAAGCCCCCCACCACTATTCACACAAACAACTATACATAATTTATAAATAAAAAATATTTACACTTTAATTTATAAATAAGAAATATTTTTCACTTACCTTGGAGGAGATGTTGGCAGAGGGCAAAACTCTGGTCTCAGTGTCCCTATATTCCTCAAACAAAAAATGGGGGGGAGTTAAGTTTTCGTGTCGTCATTTTTTTATCAAAGGGGCTTAACTTACTTCTACACTGTTAATGCTACATTTATTGCTGGCTGGTGCTATAGCCTTTATTGACTTGTGCTGCTTTAGTTTTATACATATCAAAATTTACTGAAGAAGGACATTCCCCCCTCTCTTCCTCCTCCACTTTGGTTTTTGCTACAATTTCTTTCTTAAACCCTATTGGGGTTTGTCACTTTCTTTCCCAAAAAAGGCTCCCAAATTATGAAGTTTTTTTGGGCCCATGGTGGTTATATCACAGCACAATCAATAAACAAGCACTAAACACAAGGGAATTTATTGTGTTAAAAAAAGCTAGACTGGTTTTTTCATGACGCCTGCACGCAAGCCGGGGCAGGCGGACAGGTCTGGACAGGGGCCTTTTAATGGGGAAGGGCCGTTTGAGCAAAAATTGGACTAAAAAATGCGACGATTTTCGAGCTGGCCGATAACCCAGACCAGCCTATTTGCGGGGTCCACTGTTTTTTTTTTTTTTTATCACTCTGCTGTACACTGGTGGGGTCACAAAGGATATTTTAAAATACAGGGAACCTGGGTTTTGTTTCCCCGGGTTTTTTCCCAAAATTTTGGGTTTTTTGATGATTTTTTCGTAAAAATTTTGTCCCATTTTTTCGTTCATCTGCTGGGTTTTTTGTCCAGTTGACAGGGGTCCCCCAAACCAAATGTCCGCCTGCCCACACCCACACAAAGCATCCCACGCGTTTTGAGTCAGTCTGGCTTTTTTTCCCGTTGAGTGAGCATTCCCCCGCTCATTCACCCGAAACATTTTGTAATAATCCATTTTTTTTTGTGCTTGTTTATTAAGTGGGACTGCTAAATAAGCCACCAGGGGGCCAAAAAAATTTCCCAAGTGCCAGCCCTTTGATAAAAAGGCAAAAACACAATAAATTCAAGAGGAGGAGGAGGAAGAGAGGGGAGAATGTGCCTTCTTCATTGATAAGGGGACTTGTTCAAAATGGAGGAGTTGAAAGTTTTTTGGAGGGAAAAATCACCCTAACAAAGTTTTTGCAAGCCATGTCTGCAACATGTTCAATGACAATAACTTGTCCCCTTTTTGGCAAATCTTAGAGATGCCAAAAAATACCCTCTGGACAGATTTTTGTGTGGGGGCCCAGTGCCGAAAAAAACAAAAAAGGGAAATAACCCTGGATAGGGACTTGATAATTAAATCCTTATGGAGGGGGTTCCCCTTCCCAAACCCAAAAACCTCTCTTCCTCCCTCCCTCCTTGCATCTTCTATACGCCAACATGAGTCTTTTAAAAATAAAAATGATGTTAGAAATTTTTTTATCCATTTTATTAGTCATTTTTATATATTTTCATTGTTTTTTTATGTAAAACTATAGGTTTTTTTTATAAAAAAGTATATTTTGTTAATACTTTGGGGGTCTGGAACAGATTAATTGGATTTACATTATTTCTTTGGGGGAAAAACTATCTTTGGTTTTTTCCAATTCAGTTCTGGAGTGACTTTCTGGAACAAATTAATCATGAAAACCAAGGTTCCCCGTATTTATTCAAGATACATTTTTTTTTTCACTCAGTATACTTACTGGGATTGTTGTTTTTTCACTCACCGGCAGCTAGGCCCCATGGGAATTTTCCCCCCTTTCACTTCCATTTAAAGTATTTTGTTTATTTCTCATGGGTTTTGTTTTTTATCATTTTTTTTTTTGTCTTTTCTTCCTTTACTACAAAACCCTTATGGTAGTCCCGGTTTTTTTTTCATTTAAAAGTAATATGATTTACTGCTTCCCTTGGGGGAAACTTCCTGTTTCCCCCCAAACTGGGCTTAGTCTGGGTCCCCTTTGGGACTTCCCAAAATTTTTTTTTGATTTCCATTAAAGAATGCAAGGATCACTTTTGTGTACTTTGACAGATTAGCCATTCCTTCATTAATGTTTTTTCCACCGTTTTTTTTTCCCCTTTTGGGACCACCACTAATGCTTAAAGAAACTGAGCCCCCACACGTGTGCCCCACCCTACCCTGCCCTACCAACCCTACCCCCCCCCTACCAAAATAAGTATGAAAGTCACCTCGGAAGAGGACATAGAAAATTTTAAGCAACAAAATCTTTCCCAATAGGAAAAGAAAATAGCATGATGTTCACTGGCAATGTACTATTAAAACTGCTCAGATAAGGAAAGAAAGAATAATTAAAAAAGGAACACTGTATACAAATCAAAAAGAGAACCATTTCTAGAACGAAAGGAATTTGTAAAAGACAAGTAGCAGTGGATCCTCCCCATCGGCCGTAATCCTTTCCCAGAAGCTCAGCCTAAAAAAAAAAATGGCCAAAAAGGGAAATAATATTTCCCATAAAAATTTAATGTAAATACAATTAATCCTTTCCCAGAAAAAAATATCAAAAAAAAAATTTTTTTGTTTCAGATTAACTATAGTTTTACATACAAAAAACAATAAGAACTAAAAAAAATGACAAAAGAAATGGATAAATGAACATTTAAATCACTATTACGTACATACCTTTATTGAATGCAGGAGGAGAGTATTGTTTGGTGACAGGACAAAATACTCCTTTAATATGATGCTAATATCAACTCTGGCTTATTTATCTATCACAATTCATCTAATATGACATAATAAACAATATAAATAACAGAAACCTGATATACACTCCCAGAATGAATAAAAAATTTTTAAGTATGTGGCTAGTGGTGGCGGCGGCAGGAGTTTGTTTGGAGACAGGACAATATAGTCCTTCAATATGACACTAATATCAACACTACAAATTTTTTATCTATCACAATTCATCTAATATGACATAATAAACAATATTAATAACATAGAAACATGACATATACCCAGAATGAATAAAATATGTCTTTCATATGTCACTAGTGGTGTTGTGTTGTTGGGTGTATAAGGGCCAATAACATAAGCAAGCAGAGAGGGCGGTTTGTCAGCGCCCTTTTATGTACCTCAAACAACAATGGAGGAGTTAAGTTTCCTTCATCATTTTTTTATCGGGAATCGCTTAACTTACTTGCTACACTGTTATTGCTACACTTTTTTGCTGGCTGATGCTATAGCCTTTATCAACTCCTGCTGCTTTTGTATCATACATATCGTAGGAAAAAAGGCCCTTCTCCCCCTCAGCCCCTTTTCCAAAGGGCTGGCACTCGAAATTTCTTTTTGGTCCCATGGTGGCTTATTTACAGTCACAATCAATAAACAAGCACCAAAATGAATGGATGAACCCGGAGTATGTTTTCCCCTTACTCAACGAGAGACATGCAGACTGAGTGTGATAGGGCGTGGGGAAGTGGCGTCGCCGGTGGGTTGACGTGTCCCCAATGGCCGATAAGCAAAAAAATGGCTGATAACCGGAAGCCGAAAAAACCTTAAAAGCGAGTTGGCCGATAACGGGAAACGGCCAATAACGGGGGTCCACTGTATAATGATCACAGGTGATCTATCGTTTTGGGAGAAAAAAAATAACACAAATGCCCAAAAGGGCCCAAAAAAAAAAATAACAAGGTGGATAATGAAGCTATCAGGATAAAAAAAAAATTGCCAGTGGTGACATATTGACACTTTAAATCCGTGTAATTTTGTTCAGAATTTTCGGTGTTATGGATCCACTGAAGGCAAAAGATATCAGAGCGGGAAAAAAGATACAGAAGTTGTTTACTACCTGAAAGAGCAAATAAACTGCAGTCAGGCCCTGCTTTTAAAAGGGGTTGGGTTTCCCAATACTACTGAAAAGCAAAAAAAACACTGAGGGGAAACATAGCCTTTTTCACTTTCAAATACATATAAAAACCTGATAAGATATTTACATATTTAAATTTTAGCAAAGAGCTAGGGCCCAAAAATGCATTTACAGTACGCACATTACTTACCTTTAAAAAATTTTCATCCTTAACTTATAGGAGCCCTGGATATATTTATTGTAGGAAGTCTGAATAAATGAAGAATGGGTATAAGTGAAAACCGCTGAATTAGTGAAAGCCAAAAAAAAGCAAGTTGAAACACCTTGAGGTTTTCCCAAAAGAAATATGATCACTGCCTCTGCCAAGTATGTACCAAACCAGCCAGACTGTAATGGATATATGGGCCAGAGGGCCCCCAACAGCAATACCCCCGGGCCCGCTTGAACAGGCATTCATCAGAAAAAACCTGATCTTGGGTTGGGCTGCAAGGGTGGGAAAAAATCAAAACTAGTCACTAGTATATCACAGGCATATCTGAAGAATATAACAGTTACGTGGGGAAAGAACAAGACTAAAAAAAAGTTTTATTTTAAAATATTGACAGGACACAAATGAATTACACATCACACATAGGTCATTTAAAATAGGTAGTCTCATGCTAACATTTACTTTTTTTTTCACAAAAAAGCACTAGGAAGCATGTGGGGCTAGTGCTGCATCTCCCACTGACAGCACCACACAGGTCAACACCACCCACACTATCACTACCCAGACTCATCCCCCCACCACCACTTATTATTATGTTTGTGGTTAAATGCCTAGCACATATGGGTCATGCAATGCCTGGGAATGGGAGGTAATTGGATTTGATCCAAGGAACTGAAGGGTAGTTCTAATTCCCAGGATAATGAGCCCTTCCCCAGTGTCTTAAAAACCCCCTTTTCTATTGGGGGGACCACTGAAGGGCCACCACCATCTAGATGCACACCATTAAAAACAAATGTTTATAGCACTTACTAGTAAGTTTTATAAACACTGGGGTTTTTAATAACTAAATATATGAAGATTGAAAAAAACAAAAAGGGGCCCAAAACCATGACTGGAACAATAAAAAGCAAAACCCAAAGTAGGAGAGAGAACAGCCTCGATTTCAAATCCGACTTGGAAACCAAAAATTGGGCGTAAGATTTTTCTCTCCTATATGTGGGTTGTTTTGTATGATAGACTGGAATATTATTTGATTCAAGACTAAAGATTGGGTACCACAAGCTTATCTACAGATATTTAATCATAAACAGATAATCGACTAAATGTCCCCCTACACCATCTGTATCACTAACTCTTCTTTCACCCCCCAGGTGATTCTCAAAAACTGTTCCGGCTGTCAGACAAAAGGTTTGTCGCTGATTGGCCGGAGATGTCCTGAGTTGCGCCATCTGGAAATAAAAGGCTGCATCAACGAAAACCAACATCGGCATCTTCGAGCTGGTTACCCAGGGGTCAACCTCGAACACCTTGATGTCACAGGCAAGTTTGTTGGGAAATCATGGATAGGGACAACAAGAGGTGTGTATTCAATTAAATATACAAGTTTATTTTCACCCTTATGTCAGAAATTTAAACCCCTTTTGGGGGTGGTGCCGTACAAACTTTTTTACGAGCAGGGGTTGGTGCCGTACTAGTACAGTACACATAAATTCTAGTGGCCTAAAATTAAAGGGGGGAAAGGGGGTTGGGAAAATTTAGAGGTGAGAGAATGGGCCTGTGGGTCAGTGTGTGCGGGAAAAAATCCTGCAGTACCCCATAATGAAAAAAAAACTCGGGCCCCGATTTTTGTTTAAAACAGCACTTTAGCCCTATTTTCGTATGGTATTTATTGATGTTTTTTCCTCGTTTTCTTGGTCTCATTTCATAGAATGGAAGATATACTACAAAAATTGAGATGTTTTTAAATTTGGGTTTTTTAACGATGACAAGTACCTTGAAAATTGAGCTCAAAGTAGCAAAAATGTTGATTTTTCCCGATGTTAAAGGGTAAACAAATCCCAACACGTCCAATACACATCAACTGGTGAGTCTAATATTCTTTCACAAGTGCACTGATATTATTTATACCAGTTTTACATTGATGCAGTTGTTTACATAACAGTAAATCTTTAAATTTTTTTTGAGAATAAATATTCAAAATGGAAAGCAAAAGTAATGTAAGAGGGGCCTGGGGACGTGACTAATGAACGAGATGTTATTTTTGTGCCAGGGAAAGTCTGCCTTGTTTATTCTGGACCCCATTTTGAAATTGGCATCGTTTGAAATTTTTGAAATTAAAAAAAATTGCATATTTCTGACCACTTTTTTTGGGGTTTTTGAAATTGGTAAATGGGCGGTTTCTTGTACTCTATCGATAGAAAAAAGAGTTCCAAAAAAAATAGCTTAAATTTTTGTAGACTGGAATATTGGAATTGGCTGAAAATAGGGCTCAAAGTGGGGAAAAACGCCGATGCGTAAACATCGTCGAGACCGATAACTTCGCGAGAGCATAATTCCCGTACGTTTTAAACAAATTTCATATTTTTGATTCGTTTTGATCGGAAAAAAATTATCATTTCATAAGAAAAAAAAATATTTTTTTCCCCCAAAAAAATTTTTTGAACCCCGAGAGCGAAATTTGGGAGAGGGGGCTGTCGACCCCCAAAAAGGGTTTAAATTTTCCTTGACTGGTGGTGCAGCCTTGATGAGAGTCTGATAGTGATAGACTTTGGGAAACCCAGTAAACCCTTAAGAGTCAACCCAAAAAACTTAATAAAAAAACAGTGGACCCTCAGTTAAAAATTTAAACCGGTCCAGGGGCTATTACTTAATCTGGGGAAAATTTCGTTATCTGAAACCTTATTTCCCATAAAAAAAATTTAAATACAATTAATTGTTTCCCCAAAAAAAAAATCACTCAAAAAAAAAAAAACATTTACTTACCTTTATTGAAGAGTTGCAAGCATCTGGAAGGGAGAGTTGCTGACAGGGGGAGGGTGTTAATGGTTGGAAGGAAATCCCCCCCAAAAGGACTTTAGGTAACAAGTCCCCTCTGGGGTTACTTCCTTTTTTTTTCTTTAATGCATGAATGCTACACTCCCTGCATGCCTGCTCCTCCCTGCATGCCTGCCCCCCCGCATGCCTGCCAAATCCCCCGCATGCCTGTACACTCCCTGCATGCCTGCTACACTCCCCAGGCTACACTCCCTGCAGCCTTTTTAACCCCCGCAGCCTGCTATCCCCGCAGGCTACACCCCTGCATGTGCTACACTCCCCCGCATGCGCTACACTCCCCCGCATGTGCTACACTCCCCGCATGTGCTACACTCCCGCATGAATGCTACACCCTGCAGAAACTACACCCCTGCATGAATGCTACACTCCCCGCATGTGCTACACTCCCTATGAATGCTACACTCCCTGCATGAATGCTACACTCCCCCCTGGCCCCCACTCCCCCCATGTGCTACACTCCCCCATGAATGCCACTCCCTGCATGTGCTACACTCTGCATGTGCTACACTCCCTGCATGTGCTACCTCCCTGCATGCCTGCTCACCCCTGCACCGCTACACTCCCCCTGAATTTCACTCCCTGCATGTGCTACACTCCCTGCATGCCCCACTCCTGCATGAATGCTACACCCCCCCCTCCCCCTGAATGCTACACTCCCTCCATGAATGCTACCACTGGGGTGCCACTAGGGAAACTTCTTTGGACCCATGGTACTTATTTCCCGACAATCACTAAACCACCAAAAAAGACACCAAAATATTGTGAATCTTTGAAAGACGCTAGGTAATGTTCTCTCAATGGTAAACAAGCTCCTGGTGTCCTCCCTTGCCGGGAAAGGGGGAACACTTTCTAATCCCTTTTCGGTAACCGAGGAATTTTCGCAAACCCGGGATTCAAAAAAGTTTACTTTTTCCGAAACTTTCGTTAAGGGGACCTTTCGAACCGGGGGGTCCACTGTAGATCTTTTGCCCTGATATATATACAAAAAGTAAAAAAATATTTATTATACGTATTTAAAAAAAATTTCCCTTGCAGTAATTATTGTGGTGGGTAATTTCTGGGGAAAATTGCTCAAAGAACTACCTGGTACTTTAAATAGGGCATTTAGGAACAAAAAAGGGGGAGATGTTAAATAGGGAGGTGAGTACTTATATTGGAACTAAAAGAATATTATGAAGAATTGTCGAATATTAATGAAGGGGAAAGGGATTGATATACATTGGGCAGAGAGGAATTAGGTCTTCTAGGGTGAAGGAAGAACCAGAGGAGGTGAAGGAAGTGGGGAAACATAAAGGAAGCTGCCCGTGAAACAATGAGTTACAGTTTAAAAACATTTATTACGTATATGGATTTTCCATGGGGTTTCATTTTTTTTTAATACCCATGCATTATAGCACATTGTACTGTATATGAATTAATGAGTTTCTACAACACTCACTGTAACAGGTGTATCAAACTGTATGTCTACTAGGGGTAAACAGCCCAATGCCAACAAAAAGAAAAAAAAGACATGATTGCAGAGGGAAAATTATTGAGACATTTTATCTGTGGAACAGAAAAAAAATAAACGTGTTCCACTAGAAAAACGTCTATAAAGTTCCTCTCTGCAAATTTTTTCACGGGATATCTACCCAGAATCCACATTTTTGTACCTTCACATAGGGGGACCAAGGCACATGTTTCTACATCAGTTACTCTTACACAGACTGTGATCATATGTACTACGCCTCCAAAAACCATCACATATGTTAACTGTATACTAGTTAGATATCCAATTTTCCTTTAGTGACAGCCACATAAACTTTGTCCACTAATTTATTGGGCCCCCAATTTCCCTAGACATAGTCACCATATCTCCCAGTATCAGCTGTCACAAGCACTCACTGATAACACCTTCTACAGGCTGTCATCAAATTACTTGTATCCACCTGACGAGCAGGGGACAGTGGAACCAAAACCCAATGCATTCCCGCCAGTTTTACCCCCAGTACCTCGACATGACAGACTGTTACGCCCTTGAGGACCAGGGACTAAAGGTGATCGTAAAGGCTGTCCGCAGCTCCTTCACCTCTACCTCAGGAGATGTATTAATATTACAGGTGAGTTTAAGTAGCTACTATATTAATATCAGAAGTTGTGGGGTGCGTGGGGGCAATCTTCCCAGTTGGGTGATCGAGGTTAGGACCTTGGGGTTTTAAAAAAAAATTGGACAAAAATGTGAGGGGGGGGGCCGGGGTTTTATTCATGTCGTAGGAGGAGTAAATTCTTGGGTAGCAAAAAGGGCTTACTGTGACTGGAACAATAAAACACAACCCGCACATAAAAAAAGAGGGAAACTTTGACACGTTTAGTTCCACTTGGGCCATTTACAAAGTCACACTAACACACAGGACAGGTGGAAGGGGTATTTATAGGCAGGGGACAGGGAAGGGGACAAAAAGGGGGGTAATAATGGAGGAGTAGTGGAAGTGGAGTAGAGTAGTAGGGAGTCAGTCATATTCTAGGAAAGGAGCACTGCAATGAAGTTTGGCGGCCCGCATGGGTTGGGACAAGAAAATAAGGGGGAAAAGGCAAAAAAAAGGAAAGGCAAAGAAAAAAAGGGAAAAAGGCCAGGGGAAAAAGGGGAAAGGGGAAGAGGGGGGAAGGAATCAGGCAAGTCATGGGTGACTTAACCTGTTTCCCTTTCCCCCCAATCTCCCCTTTCCCCTTTTTCTCCTCGGGGTTTTTTCCCTTTTCCCTTTCTTTCTTTTTTTTTGCCTTGTTTTTTTGTCCTTTTTTTTAAAACTCCACTACTACTACTACTCCCATTTCCCCTACTACCCCCAAATTTTTACCCCACTTTCTTGTGCCCTTCCCTGTCTGCCTGCCTAAAAAACCCCCTTCCACCTGTCCTGGTGTTAGTGTTTTTTTTGTAAATGGTCCAAGTCGGCCCCGGAAACGTCGTCGAAAACTCCCCCATATGGGGTTGTGTGTATATTTTTGGGTAGCTTTGGGTAGGTGTGGTTTTGATGGGACCGTTTTGGGGCCAGTGGGCCCTTTCTGCAGATTTCCCTTTCCCATTTTTATGTTCTTATGATATATGGAATTAGCAGAATGTTGATCAAATGACATAGCAAAACCCCAAAACTATATATAGTACTGTACCAAAAATTGTTTATACTGGTGAGACTTGTTTAATTTTTGGGGGACTGTGTTCATTTATGGTTCCGTGACAGTTCAGAGATAATTACTCATTTTCTGGATATAAGATGGGTAAGATGATGTTTCCAAGCAGTTGTATTCAACATTAATAAATAACTGCTAAAAAGTAACCCAAAGCCCCCCGGGCCCCGACCTTGAGCATATAAGGTGCAGGTTGATTTTCCCAAAACTTTTTTTGGGAAAAAAATTCACCTTATATGCCAGGGAAAAATTATGTCCCGGCAGAGTGTCATAAAAACCCAGTTGATTATACTAAAAAATGCAACCAAATGAGAAAGCCAAACATTCCTTACTAATGTTACTCTGTCTGCACTTATGACTCAGTCCCATTGGTGAGTTACTTTTAAATATTGTTTTGACCTCTCTTTCATGAAGCCAGTGGTACAAAATAACCCATCTATTAATCAGAAATAAGCCCCGTGATCTCTTTTCATATACATTTTACTGTATACATACCTTGTTGTGTATCATATAAGACCGATTTTTTTTAGCAAAAAAAAAAATCTACAAAGCACCCTGCATCTTATTTTTGGGCCATGTCAAAAATATTATTAAGAAAAAAGTTGAAAAAAAACATTGAAAACTATATTTTCATGCTCATGGGGGAAACACTAAAACCCCGTGAATCAGAAAAAACCCGCAACTAAGGGGAAAGGGGCATCCCCTAACCAAGGAAATTTTTTAATTCTTTAAAGTAAAAACTATGATTAGCCTAATCTAGTGAAGTGCTTTAAGTTGTAGCAAAATTAAATTTAATAGGTTATTAAGAAAAACCTAGTCATTATGACACTTTTCCCAAGATCTGATTTTAAAAAATTACGTCTGTTAAAAGATAAATTAATAATTCGAAGGCTGAATTTGGGATTAGCCTATAAGAATAGCCTATGTCACATATTTGATGAGGAAATAATAATAGTACAAAAACCTCAGGGTTTTAAAATTTGGGTTTTCCAGGTGGTGTTTGAACTGCGAAAAGTTCGATGTCCCAAACAATATTTCCGAGGCTTTAATTATCACTGTTGAACTGACTCTTCCAAAAATCTGAGAGTCAGGTCAGTGTCAGAAAGGGCAGATGTAAAGTTTTTTACATTTGAATTTTATTAAACATGCCATTGTGTTGGACTCCAGAAAAAGTTTAAAGACCGGGTCTTTTATTTTTTTTTTAAAAAAATTGTTTGGACTCTGGTTCTTTTTAGGTCTGGGGGCATTTGAAACTGAGGTTTTCCCTGTATTTCCTTAGTGGGGAAATGCATGAGGCAGTGGTTGGGAAAGAAAAAAGGGGAAAGCATCTAGGGGCAGAATTAAGAGAGAAATCTTAAAAATAGGTGGCAATATAATTTTTATGTAGTGAGGGAAAAGAGGACAAGAGTGAGTGGAAATTATAGGTAATAAGCCTGTTTAATTTTACTGAAAGAATAAAAAGTAAGACAGAAAATAGGAAAGGAACAAATTTGGACTTAGGAAGGGTAGAGGATTTTAGGCTAAGTGAAGCATATAAATTTAATTTTAGACAAAAAAATATCTTTATTTTTCTACAAAACATGTACATGGTTCGGCCTAGCTGACACCAATGACGTACTACTTTTGGGCCCCCTTTTTATGTTTAGCATTTCCCGGCAAATTAGGTCAGTGTCCCAGGGTGCGACCCCCCAGTCAACACACCTACATGCCCATTTTACTGATGGGTGAACATAGACAACAAGTGTAAAGAAACTCGCCCAATGTTTCTACCCCCGGCTGGGGGTTAACCCAGACCCGGTTGAAGCGGGGCTTTTGCCACCAGGCCACCAGAGCCCAAAAGGGACAGAACTTGTTGTATTTGTGGATTTAGAAAAAAACATATAAGAATAAAAGGGTGGGGAAAAGCAAACCCTTTTTTGAGTTTTTGTTTATAATGAGGATGGCTGCTGGAGAGACCAAAAAAGGTTTTATGGTTTGGGGGCTTGAGTCCTGGAGATGGGGTACAGTGCCTGCAATTTAAAGGAGGTGTTTTTTAGATATTTCCTGTTTTAACCCCTGGCCCAAAACAGCGATAGTAAGTGATGGTGAAAATGTTTTTTGGGTCACCCCGGCCCCAGTAGGGGGATGGCCAGTGTGTTTAAAAAAAAAAGACTCGGCTAGGGGGGATGAGGAAAAAGGAATTATTTTTCCAGTAAAATAGTTCTTAGACAGGGATGTGTGATGTCACCATGATTATTTAATATATATTTATAGATGGGGTTTTTAAAAGGGAAACAAAATGTAGGGTGTTGGGAAGAGGGTGGAATTGAAAAAAATTTTAATTTGATGGGGAAAAAAGGAAGTTGTTACAGTTGTTTTTTTGCCAATAACAGTTCTTTTGAGAGTTTTTGATGAGAAGTTGCAAAATTTTGTTGATAAATTTTGGGGAGGGTTTTAAAACAAGGAAATTAAAATTGAACTTTGGGAAAAGGGTAAGATAATGAGAGTAACAAAAAAATCAGGAGTGAAAGACTGGATATCATATTGGGGAGGAAGTAGGGAGGAAATAAATGTACAGTGGCCCCCCGATTCGAGCCCCCCGGATATTTTACAATTATGTAAGTATAATATTGTAAATGCTTTTGGTTTTTTTGGGGGTAAAAAAATTATTCCTTTTACTTGTTATTTTTTAAAGGGGGTAAATTGGGGGGTAATGGAAATTTGGGGGGCTTTTTGGAATGAATTTTGCTCGTTATGGGGGGTCCACTGTACTATTCAATATTTGAAATAACTTGTCAGAAGGGGGTTTTGGAAAACTGGGGGGGGAAAAATGAAGGAGTAGATGCTATCTAAAAGAAGGCTTGGAAAAAGGGGGATGAAGGCAATTTTGAGTTCTAAGGCCTTGAACATCCAGCGAGTCTGTGGGGAGGCATTAGATGATAGTAGAGATGAGGGTTCTTATGACTTGACATGTTTTTGGAGTGTGAGCTAGGTTACATTTATAGAGACTCTGGATCCTGAAGGTGGAAAGTACAGTTCCTGCATTCTAAATAAGGGGGGTATGTGCCCCATTTTTGTGGGTGGTATCATCTCAAAGAAAAGGCAGGGACCACCAGGTTTTAGCTATAATTCTAAGCAATATTGTAAAAATTTTGGGCTGGCAACAGTTGTATAACTGCAGTTATCATTGTACTTAGATCTGGGGCAAAAAGGGGCAAGATTTTAAGGGGAAAATGATGACTCCACCTGCTTTCCCCTTCCTGGGTATATTGGTTTTTGTTTTGGGCAAGGTTATGGGCACAACTGTATTTTAAATGTTAATCTGATGCCAGAATTCCCGGCATGTAGTCTCAAAGCCATCACCTGTTATTGCAATAAGTTCTACCATTGTCCTTTTGTATGTTTGCATTTAAAGATCTTAATAACTCCTTGATACTTTGTAGGCTTTTATAAAGGATGTCATATGAAATGGCCTTGCTAGACTGCAAAAAAAATTAGAAAACTTTGTCCATGCATTAAAGGGGACAAGAATTTTTGAACCATAAATTAGCATGGGCTTAATTTTAAAAATGTGATGAACTGGAGCAAGAAGGTAAGTTAGCAGTCCTTGGCTCCCTTTAAAAAAATCAGGTACAAATCACTCTTGCTTGAAAATAATTGTTACCCGGGGGTTTTAAAATCCAAATTTTAATGTGTTTAAACCCACTTCTGGAGAATCGGGGAATTTTTCTTTTGCTTCAGTGCCCATCTTCTCCCAAAGGCTGGGTGATCCAAAGAAGAAAACACATTCACCATCATTTATGCAGTTTTTTTTTTTGGAAGTGTGCTGATATTCAGTTCAAATGCCCCTCTTAAATGCAAAATCCCCCCCCTTTCCTTCAGAGTAATGACACTGCCCCCCCACTTCCAGGACTCAAGTCCAGCTAACCAGTTTTCCGGGGCATCCCTTTATAAATTTTGGGCCTTGCTCACACTCCAACAGCATGTCCATTGAAAACCAGTTATATCCATTCCTATCTTAAACACTGAGAAAAAAAACATTGCTCATATCTGGGCAGAACTGAAAAACAAACAAGGTAAACAAAGGTTTCTCTGACTAGTTTAATGCCCCAACCCCCTTTAGAAACCAATTAAAAAAAACTAGATTTATGCCTCATTATCTGATCCCAAGGGGAGCATATCTGTATTTTTCTTCCCGTCCATGCATTAGGTACTGTAACTTCTTAGGTAAACAATTCCCAACATTCTAAGCATGTCACTATCAGAACTACCTGTAATAAGTACAAAACCCTTATTATTTTCTCATACTTTTTAACTAAAAAGTGGTCAGTTCATTCACCCCAAACTCATGTTTTGCTTGCATCAGCACCACATCAGACCTTACCCAACACCGTGTTTTTTTTTTTTTTGGAAGCATCATAGATTCACTATATTAATCTTCCCCAGCACCCTAGAAATTTTAAAAAATACCCGGGCCCCCTTAAAAGAAATGGGGAAAATCCCCCAAAATTATTGCTAAGAAGTCAGTGTGACACAAGTTTCCCCCAGAAAAAAACTGAGTGTACTTTTTTAAAATTTTTGGTTGTGTTATAAAAGTGCATTTGCAAAATAATATGCAGAGCAGGATTGTGTTTTAATGAATGTTTTTACTTTGTATGTTTTGTACAACATTAATTTATAGTATAAAAAAATTTTAATTTTAAAATTAAACTTTTTTTTTATTTCTTGAAATAAAATTATGATTTTTTTTTACTCACCCTCATTGTTGAATTTGGGGGGGATTTTTACACTTGGTGTTTTAAATTTTTTTGTTAAATTTTCAGAAAAGGGGTTAAGCACAGGGCCCCTTCTGCCTCATTTTGGGGAAGTGGCGTGTCGGGACTTTTCCCAGATCACAGATTTTCGGCATGTATGAGCTAGCTAAATTGGGGCCCCAAACCTGCGTTACCTAAGGGGCCCAAGTGTGACCAGATCAGTGATGCTGGCATCAAGCAGATTGCTCGCCACTGCTACAAGCCCTTTCCTGAATGTCCGGGGGTGGGCAGTCAGTGATGATTCCATGGAAATGGTGGGGCCCGATCTTTCCCCGATTACGTGCCCCGACATTGGCAAGTGTGATGTTACTGACAATGGCATGAAGCTCATTTTAGAGCACTGCCCAAACTTGAAGAAGTTATCAGTGAAATGGGGATATGATTACAGACCTGGAGTTCAGTATTTGCATATTATCGTGGGGCCCCCAGCAGCTCAATATTCAGGACTGCCAGGTGACAATTGGGGGCTACAGGACAGTGAAGAAATACCCGGGGTTGGATCATAGAGCACACTAACCCCGGTTTCTTTTTAAAGAAACTGGAATGTGCTTTTTCATCTCGCCCAAAATGTTGTGCCAGTGACTTAAAAAAATCATACCAGTGCCAAATAATTTAGCCCTTATAACCGGTTTCCACCAAGGACAAGACCCAGGTTCTGTCTAAAGGGCGTAGACCTGGGCAAAACATTTTCTATACCTGTGCCAAGTTTGCAGTGCCAAAAAGGTGACTGATTCCTGTGCAGCATGCATCAAATAACTCACTTCTCCTTTTACCAAAAAGCTCCGTCGCCCTTTTTAAATGCCCGATGCTGCTTTGTAGCATGCCCGTTGTAGTGCATCTGCACTGTGTGCAACTCATCTGTGTTTTGTGTCTGTGTGGTGTGTACCTTTGTTGTACACACTGTCATCCCTGCACTATCTTATTAAAAAAAATTTTCTATGTACCTTTATCATGTTCATTTTCATCTCTATTTTTCATCAAAATTCATCTTCATAAAGTACCATTGATTTTTATTAAGCACCAATGATATCCCTCTGTACAGTCTCAGTGGCAGTTATGTTGTGTAGCTCCATAATGCACCCCCTCACCATGTAACTTCATCTCATCAACTTTTCCTTGTGAAAATGCCAGTTCCATTTAAAATAAATTGCTTCATCTGTCATGAATTAAAGATTATTGTCAACAATAATTTGAAAAAATTCAACAAAAAAGTATTAAGCAATATTTTACAATAGGTTTTTTAAAAAAATACTTTAAAAAGTATATATACTTATTAAAAAAAAATTTGTTGCATGTCTTTTTTTACCTGTAAATTTAAAGGGGGCCCCACAAATTTGGGCTGCCCAATACAATATTTTTGGCATATTGATTATTTGATTCCATCTTTGGGAAACTCTATCTTGTTTTCTATTTCTCAAAAAAAATATGCAATGTTCAATGTTTGTTGAGCAATGCTTTTATTCTACCCCAATTGTATATTATTTCTTTACATATAACAGCAGTATATTTTGTGGCTGGATGCTCTAAATGTTAATAGGGGCAGTTTTGTAGCATTTTTTCGGGGAGATTTCCCAAAACCTTTTTTGGAACAATAAAAGGGGGTTTTTCCTGGTATTGTTACTCAGAGTGTCACCGGGGTAAAGTAATATATATTTTCATGGGGGGGAGGGAGAGAGTCAGGTTTTAATTTATCAGTACCAGTCAAACTTTGAAAGTACGATGTTTTAAAAAATATTGTACAGTATAATGTGTGTTTAAAAAAGTTGAAACTGTATAGAACTTGTAATCACTCATTATTGGATTTTTTTATTTATTTTTCCCCTCCCTTTTTTTAAATTTAAATTTTTTACATCTGTTTTTTATATATTCTGTATTTAACCATCCAAACTCTACTGTGGTTAAATTGGAAGTGTACCTCACAAAACATTACATAATATTTGCAATTTTTGTTTCCAGAAAATGCTGTTTTTTGTACTTCTACCAACAGCATCACACTTCATTTGTCTTTCACACCATATTCAAAAAATGCTGTTTTTCACCCTTGAATATGCTTCATCCCGGGGTACTATCACCATTTCCTCTGTTTTACCATGTTTCCCAACAACTTCCATCATGTATTGCACTGTTAAAATAAACTTCCCAGTGGCCACCCCCCCAGCTCAGCCTTGTAGCAAATACTTAATGATTATAGTACAGATTACTATTAGTGTAAAAGGTGAATCTTTCTCCAGTCATCTCTTTTGTTTTTTCTTATTTTTTTTTTTCAATCTCCCATACTTGGCAATCATCCCATTGTTTGTTCCTGTGTTTTGTAGTGCCTTTGCTATGGTTTTGGGGGATACCACCATTCATGACAACCATCTTAATGGCTTTTTTTCCCCAAAAAGTTACCATATTTAACTACTATTCTTTAACCACAAAGCAAGTTTGACCACTATATTCCCAACTGCTATTCAAGTGAATTTTAAATTTAAATCAACAGAAAGACTTACAACAGAAGGTAGCAAGTGCTATGCTGCTGGAAACATTAAAAAATTTTCAATAAACTAAATACTACTGAAGACAGGACATCATGAGCTTAATTGTACTCTTGTAGCTAAAATCCCGGGAATCATTAGTCTTTTTTATTCTAGACTACTAAGGTCCCACATCCCTTTAAAAACCCTTTTTTTCCAGCCCGTGTTTCGAATTTCCCGAATGAAGGTGGGGGTCTAGGGCAGCACCCCATAATCAAAAAATTAAAAAACTGCAGCAAAAAAGTATGAATACTCATCAGGAGGTACAGTGGTACCCAGGTTTCGCCCTTTAAATTTTTTCCGGAGGCTGTTCGTGCCCCCTTTTTTGAATGAATTTGTTCCCATAAGGAATAATGTAAATTAGATTAGTCCGTTTCAGACCACCAAAAATACACTTACAAAAACAATTTCAATAATACACTTACATAATTGTTCCGAGGGTTTGGGGGGTGGCCAAAACTCGGGGACCACCGTATTATGACATGAGGCAAAATATCCATAGCATAGGCATTAAAAAAAAACCAGAATAAATACTATGTACTGTAGCCTATCCCTGCACTATCCACTGTCTGCTGCACTCCATACCCTACTAATCATCCATCTCCCTCTTACAATCCATTCCCCCTGCATCCTGTTTTTCCCTTCGTGCTGTATAACCCTTGGGGTTTTTAGAGCTTCTTTTGATTATAATAATAATATGTACTTTTAATAATATGATAATATTCAGGTACTGATACACAAATACAGATCATACATTATCATATACATAGCAGCATTTTGGTAGGGAACCAGGTTACCCGGGCTCACCTATATATATTACGGACCCCGAAACGAGCATTTCATTGGGTTTGTTAATCCCAAAATTCCCCAAAAATTTTCTTTAAAGGGAAAAATTTTTGTGGGTTTTTCCTTTAAAACCCCCTAAAACCAAAAGCACTTTTTAACCTTACAATTTCCGAGGTGCTGAAACCGGGGGGTCCACTGTATATAAAAATCTATGTCAGTGGGCCCCCCGGGGGTTTGATCACCTCAAAACTCGAACAATTAGGGGAAAGGGGGGGTTTTTTTGAAATTTTTTTTGGGTTAAATGACAATTCCCTTTACATTTTTCCCTTAAAGGGAAACAAACCGTTCAGTAATCATTTGGGGCCCCTTTAAAACTTTTGGCAAAACCCCCGGGGGTCCATTTAAACAGTGGCCCCTTTTTGGTTTTCCTTCACCTCCAAACTCAACAATTAGGTGTTTTTTTACAGAGATAAAAGGGAAATATGTGACATGTTAAGATATCTTATTAATGAAAATAAGATACCAGTTATACTGAAAATTTCCAAAATTTTTTTGTAACAGATAAATGAACTGTAGATATAAATCCAAATGTACAATTTTTAAACCCCTTTTTTGGAGCCTAGTTCCTGGGCCCTTTTTGTGTATCCATATCTTGCGTCCCGGGGTCCACAGGATGGATAGGGGTTTTTGAAAAAACTAGCCACTTTGGTGGAAAAATCTAATCTAATTTTTTGTAAGTGCTTTTTTGGGTGGCTGAAATGATAATCTTTTTCATTTGCCCTTATGGAACAAATTGTTGGAATAAAACTCCAGCTTTTCTGGAAAAAATTTTTCCCAACGAAAACGGGGGTCCACTGTACATACACTATCTGTATTTGTGTATCGTTTGTATGCCCCCTGGGGTTTTTAGCGTTTCTATTTGATTATAATAATAATGTATTTGTGTATACCTGAATAAACTTATTTTCCTGCTCCAGGGAGGACAAGGGCACCCCCGACCATAAGGCTTATTATCCTTCTCTCCAATTTTATGGGGAAAACAGATCTAGCCAAGGGTAAACTTTAATAGACACTCATAGCTTATGAAAACAGTGAAAAAAAAAAAAAAGGGATTTTTTTTGGGGGAAAAAAACCCTACTCGGGTATGCACGCATTTCAGCCATTATCTCAAAGTAAGTTATTTCCTATTTTGTGGTGACCCATCATTAACAATGAACAAAAAAACAAAATACAGTGGCCCCTCGGTTTTCGGGAAAATTTTTTCCAGAATCTGTTTGAGTGCCATTACCGAATGAATTTGTTCCCATAAGGACAAAGGGAAATTATTTTCATTTCAAAACCCCCAAAAAATACACTTACAAAAGCCTTACAAAAATACTTTTTACGTAATTGTTCGATTTTGGGGAGGTGAATGAAAACCGAGGGTCCACTGTATAAAAGGTTAACAGACGCACGTGTAACACTACAAGCGCTGAGACAAAACGCCCCTTTGCCCTCTGCCGGGTGGGGGCTGACACTCCCCCCTTTTAAAAAAAACTTCGGTTTGGGAACTTTTCAATTTAAAAATTTTTTGGAAAAAGGGATACGGACCTGTATTCTATTTTGATGATCCTTTTTTGGGTTTACCCTTCTTTTGATTATAATAATAATAATGATGATCACTTTTTTTCCCACACCTTTTTTTTTCCCCTGGTGGGTTTTTAAACCTAAAAACAATTCCTTAAAGTGCCATAAAAATTTTCCAACAGATTCAAAACTTTTCATTTAAAACCAAATTTTTTATAATTGTCTGGCAAAAATTTTTCCCCAAAAAATGTTTTGTTCAAATTCATGAGTATAATTTTTTTTTAATCCCTGTTCAAAAATTTTAAAAGAAAGCTGTTACCTTCTTCAAAATTTTTATACAATGTGACCATGTTTGTATGCATATATGAAAGTGAAAGGAAGGTTCAAAAACTAAATATATGCTGTATTTACAACCACTGGTTTTTAAAAGCCAACTGGGAAAAGTGGAACACTGAAAAGGGTGCTGAATATGCGGGGGCCCCCTTGTATAACAACAGTAGGTAAGGTAACAAAAAAAGATTGATAACTACAGCCATGATATTCATGGCACAACAAATAAAATAGTTGATCCCATCACATATCCCTGAACTGTCCTGGAAAAAAACTTTCTTGAGCGGTACTGGGGGAAAAACATGAAAGAGGAAACCTTTCCCTGCAACTTGCTGCAATCCTCAAGCTAAATTTAAAAAAAAATTTTATCATTATTATTAAAGAGTTAAACCTGTGTCATTCAAAAGCAGTAAAGGTGGAGGGTTCTATCCTCCATCTGCTAATCATGAGACAAGGACTACTCTTGCGGTAAACCTTACCTCTCCCTTACATACCAAATTCACATACTCCAGCAGGGGATCACATTTTGAAACACAGCAGTTAACATAATGTTTATAAATAAACACCCAGTGCCCTCTATTCCCGTACCCCCAGTCGGGAAAAAAGGCAACATAAAACGGGAATAACAAAAGTTATTTTGGGGGGATTTGCACACGTTTCCCCTGGAAAAAAAAGCAAATTGCCTCGTGCATTGCAATAAAAAAAAAAAATTATTTATTCACAATGATTCCAAATATAAAATACATAAAAAATTTTTAAAAAACAATTAAAATATTTAGTCAGGTAGGTTTTAAAAATGATAAACCAACCACCAATCTAATGGTTTAAATCAGCCTGCTTTCATTATGGTGCCATACTCCCCCCTTCCCTTTTTCATTGCCATTGGGGGGGTTTTTCACATTAATTAATACAAACAAATGCTCAATATACAATATAAAAATGTTAAAAAAAAGAAATTAAAACAATGCTGGTATCAGGCTGGTGTTTTTTCCCAGACCCACATCTCTGATAGACCTTATTTACCCCCAGAACTATTTATTTTTTGGTATAAAAACATATTAAACTAGCATGGTTACAAAGAAATTTGGTAAGACAAGACAAGACTAGAATCTGTGATCTTTGTTGTATACTTTGTGTCCATTATACATTCCTAAATTCTGAGAATGCCACATCCATGAATAACATTTATTATCATCAAGTTACAAAAAAAATTTAAATTAATTTTCAGCAAAATACTGTGTGTGGAAAATGAGGTACAGGGTACCCCGAGTTTCGGCCCCTAATTCGATCCAGAAGGCTGTTCAAGTGCCGTTACCGAAAATTTTTCCCAAGGGAAAAATTTAAAATTTGATTAGTCCATTTCAGACCCCCCAAAAATACACTTACAAAAAACACAATAATAAAGCATAATTATTCAAGTTGGGAAATTGGAAAAATCGGGGTACCATTGTTTTAAAAAAAATACACAAGAGACATGAGGTAATTAATAATTCCTTTTTAAAATTAATCACTTCCTCCCTCCATCCACCTTCCCAAAATTTTATATCAAAACTTTACTTTTAGGGAAAATGGGGTTTAAAAAATTGATCAAGATTATTTAAAACTTAGCTCATCTTGTAATTCTAAAGTCCTTTAATGTCTGCCTCTCTTGTCTGGGACCTGCGAATGATGACTTATACTTATTCACAAGAACATTGAAAAACCATACTGAATTGCCCAGTTATGTGAACCAAACTCGTGAATACCAGTTTTTCTATTTTATATTATTTTTGTGTTATGTGGGAACACTTTATATTTCACTTATACATATATTCCAAAATTCCATATTCTGTTTGGGTTCTCAGGAAGAATGAAATTTTTTTTCTTTTTTTTTGAATGATCCAAGGGGTTTTTAAAGTTTTTAAAAAAGAGTACATATAGTGTTTTTAATTTCATTAAGCAAATTCGAAAATTCCTGGAACTGTGGACCCAGTTTATCATCCTAACTGTGGGTTAAAAAAAAAATGCCCTTTAAGCCAGCAGGAGGGGTTTATATACCTAGCAGCCCTTTTTTTTGGGCAGAAATGAAAGCCATTGGG
>WNWK01016214.1:0-45563 GCA_009830355.1 Cherax destructor | reverse complement strand
ATTTGGGATCCCTTCGGGATTCTGTACTGAGGAGGATCCTAGAAGTGGGTCGAAATATATAGATCAATCAATCTCCTGAGTTTCTGTCACCATGTTGTTTACTAATGAGCATTGACAAGTGTTCGTTACATATATGTATTTGCAAAACAACCACGGGGGGAGTAGAATGATAGCTCTAGGCCTTTTGTGTTGCAATCAACACATCAGGAGCTTGCAAAATTACAGAAAAGAGGAGGATATCCATGCAAATACGGTCCCAGAGGACCGCCTTCACTGGAGTGAGCGAGTAAAGGAGGGAGAGAGTAGAGGGTACCGGAAGTGCCCCCAGTGCCCACAGCCAGAAGGATGAATATTATAGCATTAGAAAAATCCCACAAGCATTGATATTGTAATAGCCTAAATGAAATTAGCATGGCAATAATAAAAAAATCCGTTATATTCCACTATGACATGAATAACTTTAAATACATAAATATATAGTCAGTGATATAGAAGTCACTGGCAATTATATTGTAGCCTCCACGGGACGACGTGTCATTTAAAGTTACGAGAGAAAACCCTATAATTGACCATCATTTTTAAAAGGGGTGGACCGGTAAGACAGCG
Organism: Cherax destructor; assembly: GCA_009830355.1. Classification (NCBI taxonomy): domain Eukaryota; kingdom Metazoa; phylum Arthropoda; class Malacostraca; order Decapoda; family Parastacidae; genus Cherax; species Cherax destructor. The sequence goes on along the minus strand of WNWK01016214.1, from coordinate 44,957 downwards.
GAAGGCCTCGGTCAGATGACCAAAAGCTCCAACAGCGGGTCATCATCTGACTAAGACCTGCGTCAGGAAACAGAACCTTACCTAACCTAACCCTAACATATAGAGGGGAGACTTCTAAAAGTTATGTAAAGGAAACGGGGCTCATTAACATACTCATTTAAAGGTGGAGGAATCTGCAATAACAAGAAAGATGTCCACCGATATTCATCCCACGTAATTCTGAGGCAAACTCTGGTTCAACCTTCAGAAACTGCAGAAAAAATAGGCCCTAATTCTTCTATAATAAGTTTTCTTAGCTGCCAGCAAGGCAGAGTACATAAACACTTTAGGATATCACTGTTTTGTGTCAATGTCAAATATTTTCCTAATTTCTTCATCTAGGGCCTCTTTAAGGGGGGCTCCTTGTCCTGGTAAAAAGGCTATCGGTCTGAGGAATTGGACCTCTTGGTCTTCTTCCTCAGACCGAACCTAATTACCCCCCAATCTCCCCTTCCCTTTCCCATCTTCCCCATCCTCCCTTTTCCCTTTCCTCCTTCTCCTTCTCATCCCTCCCTTATTCCCTTCCCATTTTTACCCTGGGAGCTTCTCTCCACAGGCATTCTAGTTCCTAGGTAAGGGGAAGGGTACCGTGGTCCATCCCATTCCATTGAGGTTCTTGGCGGTGGTGTAGTTTGCCGTGGAATTTGGATCGCATGGGGATGTCCCGATCCCTCTCCAGTCTCCGGGGGGGGGGGCCTTGGGTATCTTTCGGGCGACGGGTGTATCTCTGGAGGCCACCTTTCGGATTCCGGGGGTGGTGGCTGAAGGTAGTATGCTTTGTGGCGGGTATCCGGCTGCCCTCTCTTTTGTCCGCCAAGTTGGCTCGGTGGATGTGAGGTTGCTATCCCAGATTGCTGGTTTATTGGCATGAAGGGTAGGGTATGGCACAGGTTCCATGCAGCATCTGCACTACTTGTGGTGTTGAGGTCCTCTTGGGCGCTGAGGGAGATTTACGCCCCTTTCATTCCTCCTAGGAGCTATTCTTCCACGTTCCCCCCTTTTTTTTATTCTTTTTTTTTATTTTTATTTTATTTTATTTTTTTTTCTTAAAAATAAAAAGAAAGAAATAACCTAACCATGGCTGACCCAATCCATGAACCCACTACCCCTGGGCCCCTTCCTGATACCACACCTAGTTCTGACCCTACCTCGTTAATGGACAACTCTTCGGACACCTCCAATACCCCTGTACCTCTTGCTGGTGCCGGTTCGTCACCTGCTCCAGGTACCGGGGTTCCGACCGGCCCTTTTGACACGTCTGACCTTCGCTCTTCCCTGACCTTGATTCCAGCTTCTCCCACTACGGTGTGGCACTTTTCGGATTGCTCGCCCATTACACATCGGACCACCTCTGGTCCCACATTCAAATGACAAAGACCTTTACATGACGATTCGACACTTCATTCTCATTCATCTCAGAAACGACCAGCTCGTCACACACTCCCCTTAAACTCTTTGTTTCACACTACGCAATGGACAAAGTTTTTTACTCTAAGACCGACTACTCCAGCTACCTATCTTTCCGATCATAGTATTAGTAAAGCTCTCCTACGCCATGTAGGTAAAGATATCTCATTTCATGCTCTCAAGAGCGGCACTCGCATCATGAAGGTCCAGAATGCTGGCCAAGCTGGCGATCTTTCTCTCCTTACGACCATAGATACTATTCCTATCACTATTGACAAACATCATTCTCTCAATTCTTGTAGTGGTACTGTCATTTTACCCCACACCATTGTCCACGGAATTTCCAGACATGTGGTGATGACATTTTGGAGCAGCTTGAGCTCCAAGAACTCCCTATCCTCAAAGTTGACACTTTTATCCTCCCTGCTCCTAAGCGAAGACACTATCCTTGCAATATAGCTCATTTAACGTTTGACTGTCGTGACCTTCTGCCTTCGGTCTACATTGCAGGCCACCGTTTTACAAGTTCGAAAGGTGACCCCTACACCACAACAGTGTAGAAACTGCTGGCGTTTTGGTCATCCAGTGAAATATTGCAGGTAGATGGCCGAATGCCCAGTCTGTGGTGCCGACGACCATGCCAGTCCTTCTTGTGATCTTCCTCCCTCTTGCCTTAACTGTCGTGAGGCACATCCATCTTACTCTTGCCGTTGTCAGGTTTACCTGAATGAGCGGGAAATCCGTTGTCTCAAAGAGGCAGAAGACTTCTCATATGCTATGGCTTTCTCTCATGTATGCCTTCATGGGAGACTTCCCTGTATTTCCTATTCTCGCATTGCTAAACGTCCCTCCACTTCTGGGGTCCCAACTTCTGCGGCTTTCTCTATGGTCGCCCCATCCTCAGTCACCCCTGTCTCGAATTCTTTTGCTGTTCTTGGCTCCAAGGTCCCTACCTCAGCATCCCATACTGTCCTCACCCCTTCCTCTACTCACTCGCATAGTTCTGTGTCTGCACGCCCTCATCCAACACCTAATCCTCACCGCTCCACTTCTTTGCATAAGTCCTGCAAAAAAAAAACCATTGCCGGGTTCTTCACCTCCGACCAGTTCTGTAACGTGTGCGGAGGTTAATCTTTCTCCTCGTTCAATATCTTCATCCCCCATCCCCTCCCAAGTTTCTTCCTTGACTGCTCCCCCCCCCCCAAGGTCGCTTCCACTCCTGTCATCTCCCAAGCCCCTTCGACAGTCTTCTCTTCCATCTCCTCACCCTCTACTTTAGTACCATCTATAGTCTCCCAGATTGTCACTCACCTTCCTCCTTTCATCTCTAATGTGGTCCCACATCCTGCATCTTTGACTCCCGAAACGCTGGAGGCTATTGCAGGATTTATTGCAGAGACTGAACCGTTGATGGACACTGCTACACCTCCGGTTCCTCCTCCTCTCTCTTCTCCGTCTACCCCCCTCCTTCCTTCACAGTGTTCCACTTCTTCTCTGATTACAGATCTTCCGCTGCCTCCACATGTGGACTTTTCTAACCCTAGTCCATAGATACCTTTAACTTCGACTTATATCTTTCTCTCCATACATCATGGCTTATTTGCAGTGGAATATCCGAGGCCTCAGGGGTAACCGGGGTGAGCTTCAGGTGTTGCTTTCCCAGTTTTCCCCTGTTGGTGTCTGTTTGCAAGAACCCAAATTGCAATCCTCTGTTATCCGGCCCTTTTCAGGCTATGATTTGTTGTATTCATCGGATCCTTTTTCCGATGGAACCTTTAATGAAAGTGCTCTTCTTATACACACTGGTGTTCCATACCATCAGCTCTATGTTCATTCTTCTCTACATTACACCGCAGCCCAAGCCCGTATCCACTTGAATGAGTAGTATACAATCTGTTCTGTATATCTCTCCCCTTTGTGAGCATTGTCTATCCCAGATGTTGACTTTCTGGTTTCTTCCTTGCCACTACCCCTTCTATTACTTTGCGATTTTAACGCACACCATTTTCTTAGGGGAGGGTCGCACTGTGACTCCCATGGCGTTCAGTTGGAGGCATTCCTTGCTTCTCTTCCCCTTCATGTTTTAAATACGGGTACTCCTACCTATTTTGATCCCCGAACTCATTCTTTCTCCTGCATTTATCTTTCCATCTGCTCTTCATCAACTGTCCTTGACTTCACCTGGTCTGTCCTCCCGGACTTACATGATAGCAATCATTTCCCAATCATCCTTAGGTCCCCTTCGTATTCTCCACCTCCTCGTAGCCCACGCTGGCAATTTGACTGGGCGAAATGGGACTTTTATGCACATCTTACTGTCTTTCATGAGGTTCCATCCTCATCCTCCATTGATGAGGTTTTGCATATCTTTTCGTCCTCCGTCTTCATGGCAGCTTCACATTCTATCCCCCAAACCTCAGGCAAGCATTTTCAGAAGTGCGTGCCTTGGTGGTCTCCTGCTTGTGCTCGGGCAGTACGTTTGAAACGAGCTGCGTTGGGCAGGTATAGGTGTAAAAGAACCACAGAGAGACTCCTTGATTTTAAGCAGAAGAGAGCAATTGCTCGCTTTGTCATACATGATGCTAAACGCACTTGCTGGTGAGATTACATTTCTACAGTCACTTCGGCTTCCTCAATGAGTGCAGTCTGGAAGAAAGTGCGGAAATTGAGTGGTAAATTCTCCCCCAACCCAGCTCCTGTTCTTCAGGTTGCCGGTGTCGATATAACACACCCGCTTGCCATTGCCACTGAAATTGGTAATCATCTGGTCTGCATTTCTCAGGGGCTCCATCTATTCCTCTCGTTCCTTTCTTCTAAGTCTGCCAGCGAGTTGAAGCCCTTAGATTTTTCTTCTCTCAGAGAAGAATCTTATAATGTGCCTTTTACCCTTCAAGAACTGGAGGCAACTCTCTCTGCTTGCCGATCATCGGCAGCTGGGAAAGACGGCATACATATTCGTATGCTACAGCATTTACATCAGCCTGCTCTTACGACTCTTTAATCTTATATGGTCGCAAGGAGTTTTTCCCCAACTGTGGAAATCTGCTATTCTTTTCCCGTTTTGCAAACAGGGTACTACGGGACATGATACCTCCCACTAGTGTCCCATCGCTCTTACCAGTGCAGTTTGCAAGGTGATGGAACATCTAGTTAATAGACGTTTGATGTGGTATTTAGAGATACACAATAGTCTCTCCACTAGTCAATATGGCGTTTGTAAGGGCTGTTCTGCCATTGACCCCTACTGTGCTTGGATACGTATATTCGTAATGCTTTTGCCAATAACCACTCGGTTATTGCCATCTTTTTCGATCTTGAGAAGGCTTATGACACAACTTGGAAGTATAATATCTTGACCCATGCCCACTCCTTAGGCCTCCGAGGCAATCTACCATTTTTCCTTAAGGCTTTCTTAACTGAAAGACATTTCCATGTCCGGGTTAGTAATGAGCTTTCCCCGGACTTTGTCCAAGCTGAAAGTGTTCTGAGCACAACACTCTTTCTCCTTGCTATAAATACTAATCTGGCATCAGTTCTCCCATCCCGAGCTTCTTCACTCGGTTGACAGCATGCTGTCAATCGAGTTTCCGATTGGGCCACCACTCACGGGTTTAAATTTTCTAGCGGCAAAACTCATCAAATTACGTTTACTAGACGTTCAATGGTCTCTGATCATCCGTTGTACCTAAATGGCTCACATATCCCAGAACGTGATACAGTCAGGTTTCTCGGCCTCCTATTTAACTGTCGATTGTCCTGGAAACCTCACATTACCTCTCTGAAGGCAACTTTTCATAGCCGTGGGGGGCTGATCGTAGCACTCTCCTCCGCCTGTATTCAGCCCTAATTTTATCGAAACTCGATTATGGTTACTAGATATATTCGGCGGCCTCCCCTGTTACTGTTTCTAGCCTTAATCCCATACATCACCAGGGATTGCATTTATGCCTTGGTGCATTTCGTTCTTCCCCATTTGAGAGCCTCTATGTAGAAGCGAACATTCCATCCTTGTCCGATCGTCGTGATGCACATTATGTTCGCTCCCATGACCTCCGCAATCCTTCCATGTATAGGATTGTCACAGATGTTAGTAGGCGCTCTTTATTTGTCCGTCGCCCCTGTTTACTTTGTCCCTTTTCTCTTTGTTTACATTCACTCTTGTCTTCCCTTCAGCTACCACCTTTATATGTTCATGTGACATCTCCCTTTCCCCTACCCCCTTGGGAAGTTCCTGCTGTCTGTGTCTGTTCTATTCCTCTACCTTGCGTGAAAGCCAATCTACCTACGGCGGCTTCTGGCTCTTTTTTTCTAGACCACTTCCGTTCTCATTCCCATGCCATCGCAGTATACACCGATGGTTCAAAGTCATCTGACAGTGTCGGATTCGCAGCAGTCTTCCCTGACAGAGTCGTGTTAGGGCATCTATTACCCTCGGCTAGCATATTTATGGCTGAATTGTATGCCATTCTTGTGGCACTTATCCGTATTGCATCTATGCCTGTGTCACCATTTGTGGGCGTTTCGGACTCCCTTAGTGCTTTACAGGCTATCCGTAAAATTGATACACCTCACCCCCTAGTTCTTCGTATCCAAGCACAAAGATATTGTTTTTTGTTGGGTCCCTGATCATGTTGACGTACAGGGCAATGAACAGGCAGACACTGCTGCGCAGTCAGCAGTACATGACCTTCCAGTTTCATATAGAGGTGTTCCTTTCAAACACTATTTTGCGGTCATTGCTACCCACTTTCGCACCCGTTGGCAACAATGCTGGTCTGACCTGCTAAATAACAAACTTCATTCTATTAAACCGAGTATAGGTTTCTGGCCTTGTCACCAATGCCGAGGTTGGGAGACTACACTCTCCCGTCTCCACATTGGCCACACTCATCTTACTCACGGGTATCTCATGGAGAGGCTCCCTGCCCCTCTCTGTGAACATTGTCAGGTTCCAGTGTCTGTTCGACATATTCTGTTGGACTGTCCACTTTATCAACGAGCATACAGAATTTACCTCCAACGGCGTCTTTGCTCTGCGGCCCTTTCTTTACTTTCCCTTCTTGCAGATGGACCCTCCTTTAATCCTGACTCTTGTTGACTTTTTGACAGAAACTGACTTACTACACAAACTCTGAAGATTATACCTCTAGCACCTCCCTCAGTCCCTTCTACCTCGATCTCTTGCTACCCTCTATCTCTGCACTATCCACTGTCCTGCTGCACTCTATACACTTCTAATCATCCATCTACCTCTTACAATCCATTCTACCTGCATCCTATCCTAACCAGCCGCACTGTATAACCCCTGTGGTTTAGCGCTTCTTTTGATAATAATAATAATAATAATAATAATAATAATCTTCATCTAGGAATTCCGGACAGCACACACTATAGGCTCTCAGAAACATAGTAAGAAAAACACTCCTTTTGACTCTAGTCTCATGGCTGGAATAGTAGTTAATGTATGAGCACACATTGGTGTCCTTCCTATATACTGTAAGCTTAAACTATCTATCAGCTCGGTGTATTAACACATCTAAGAAGGGAAGTTTACAGTCAACCTGGATACATTTTTACCAAGACTTTACGCTTTAGTTCCATCTATTAAATTCACCATGGAAAAAGAGGTGGACTTTAACCTTCCATTCTTTGATGTGTTGGTACACCGAGCTGATAGAAAGTTTAAGTTTACAGTATATAGGAAGGCCACCAATGTGTGCTTATACATTCACTACTATTCCAGCCATGAGACTAGAGTCAAAAGGAGTGTATTTCTTACTATGTTTCTGAGAGCCTATAGAGTGTGCAGTCCGGCATTCCTAGATGAAGATTATTATTATTATTATTATTGTTATTATTATTATTATTATTATCAAAAGAAGCGCTAAACCACAGGGGTTATACAGTGCGGCTGGTTAGGATAGGATGCAGGTAGAATGGATTGTAAGAGGTAGATGGATGAAGAAATTAGATGAAGAAATTAGGAAAATATTTGACATTGGCACAAAACAGCGATATCCTAAAGTGTTTATGGACTCTGCCTTTCTGGCAGCTAAGAAAACTTATTATAGAACAGAACCTAGGATAACACCTCAGACCAAGAATGTGCTGGTCCTCCCATATAACGAGAATTTATCTATCCTGTCGAATTCTCTTAGAGTAGTTAATATACAAGAATTTTTAAAAATTCACGGACTGTTAGAAGCATCCTGATAAAGAATGCTCCACAACAACGTGTTGGTGGTGTCTCCAGAGTTGGTTGCAGTCTCGTCTATTTGGGACAAACTAGAAAGTCATTGGAGGTGAGAATGTCCCAGCACCGTTATTCGATACATATAGCACAGGAGTCGAACGCAATTTTCAACCATATTAGAGCTTGTAATAACCCGGCAAATTGGCGGAAAGCAAGAGACATCTTCCCTTGTTCCTCCGGACTTGAAAGGAATATTGTAGAATTGGCAATCATTAAGCATAATAGGCAGTCATTATGTGAAATCAGAGACAGGCTGTTCAAATTAGATGCGTTTTTAGTTGAGGCAATAGTACAGTCTAAAATTGGGCTCTTATATGAATACATCAGACTATCTTAAATGTAGTGCCACACCGAGGAATTAGGGTCTATTTTTCCTGCAGTTTCTGAAGGTTGAACCAGAGTTTGCCTCAGAATTACGTGGGATGAATATCGGTAGGCATCTTTCTGGTTATTACAGATCCAGATGCCTCCCCCTTTAAATGAGTTTATGTTAATGAGCCCCGTTTCCTTTATGTAACTTTAAGAAGTCTCCCCTCTATATGTTAGGGTTTTCTCTCGTAACTTTAAATGCCATGTCCCGTGGAGGCTACAATATAATTGCCAGTGACTTGTATCACTGACAATATATTTATGTATTTAAAAGTTATTGATGTTATAGCGGAATATGAGGGAATTTTTTATTATTGCCACATTAATTTCGTTTAGGCTATTACAATATTGCTATAATATTCATCCTTATGGCAGTGGGCACTGTTGTGCCTGGGGGCACTTCCGGTACCCTCTCCTCTCTCTCCCTCCCTTATTCGCTCACTCCAGTGAAGGCGGTCCTCTGGGAACGTATTTGCTTGGACATCCTCCTCTATTCTGCAATTTTGCAAGCTCCTGATGATGTATTGATTGCAACACGAAAGGCCTAGAGCTATCATTCTACTCCCCCGTGGTAGTTTTGCATCTTGTATCGCTTGGTTTGCGATATTTGCTTAATATATGTATATATCAAGACATATGTGGTGACATATATGTCACCACATTGTCGTCAAGACAGTGACCACAAGGTGGTCACTGTCTTGACCACAATCCGACAGACACACAGACACTGTGTCTGTCTAGGTATTTTTCCTACTTTGTGTCTGTGTGACACACATTAACCACAATGTGGTCATGTGTGTGTCTGTCAAACTACCGGAAATACTTGCAACTAGGTTTAAACCTGTTCACATTGCAAGTTGCTCCGTCAACGTACTTAACTACATTCTTGTTATCATAGTGGATGATATATCTACTCAGGCTTCTAACTGCATTCTTATAACATTCTGGTTCATTATCTATCTCTCCTAACATTATCCCTAATGCTAGATACAGACTCACTAAAGTTATATTCTACATTTACCTACAGGTTACATTTTTGGCTAATTTATCAACTTTATCAAAAAGGAGGAATCCAGTGTGTAATGGAATTCATAATAATTGTACGTTAATTTTTTTTCTTTGTTTGTAAACAAAGATAGGAACCTTAAACTAACCTTGTAAAACCTTAGAGAGAGAGAGAGAGAGAGAGAGAGAGAGGGTGCGTGTGTGACAGGACGTCTAGATAAACAAGACAGCACCTCAAGAAGCGGGATTCGAACTAATGGCTTGGAACACGGAAACGCGTCCTTTGTCATGTGTGTCAATGTTCGCCTTCTCGCCCCCTTGCTATCTCCCTTCTCTCTCTCTCTCCCTCCTCCTCCTCTTCTCTCTCTCCTCTCTCTCCCTCCTCTCTCCTCCTCCTCCTCTCTCCTCTCTCTCTCCTCCTCTCTCTCCTCCTCTCTCTCTCCTCTCCTCCTCTCTCCCTCCTCCTCTCTCCCTCCTCTCTCTCTCCCTCCTCTCTCTCCCTCTCTCTCCCCTCCCTCCCTCTCTCTCCTCCCTCCTCTCTTCCCTCCTCTCTCTCTCCTCCTCCTCTCTCCCTCCCTCCTCTCTCCCTCCTCTCTCTCTCCGTCCTCTCTCTCTCCCTCCTCTCTCTCTCCCTCCTCTCTCTCTCCCTCCTCTCTCTCCCTCCTCTCTCTCCCTCCCTCCTCTCTCCCTCCCTCCTCTCTCTCCCTCCTCTCTCTCCTCTCCTCTCTCTCTCTCTCCTCCTCTCTCTCCTCTCCTCTCTCTCCTCCCTCCTCTCTCTCCCTCCTCTCTCTCTCTCTCTCTCTCTCCCTCCTCTCTCTCTCCTCTCTCTCTCCCTCCTCTCTCTCCCTCTCTCTCTCTCTCCCTTCTCTTCTCTCTCTCTCTCTCTCTCTCTCTCTCTCTCTCTCTCTCTCTCTCTCTCTCTCCCTCCTCACTCTCTCTCCCTCCTCACACACACACACACACACCGGAGAAAGGGAGGGATGGGCTTTCACTCAAGATGTTGGAGCAAATTTTTCTCTACGCTTGACTTAGCGTCATGAGCAGTAGACTTACTTTAGTGCTTTAGTTTAGCTTAATGTTATTGAATCATTTACTTAAACATTAATCAAAAAGTAACATCTACTTGATCTCTAGCATCATCAAAACGGACAAATCTACGAACCAGTGTATTCAGTGACCTATAAAAATATTGAATATGGACAGAGGACATATGAACCAGTCTTTATTTGGTTAGGATTTTGCTGTGAACGGTAACTGAAGTCAGCTTAGAGCTAAACATTTCACAGACAAGCCACACACACAAGCTTATGGCCGATGTTTCGATCTAACTTGGACCGAATTGGCTGAAACGTTGTCATAAGTGTCTCTCTCCTGTGTGTGGGTTTTTTGCGTATTGTTCCAGTCTCTGTATTGTGACTTTTTTGTTCTTTAAGTAAATAGTTCTGTAATATTATGTATTTTATGTATTTTTCCTTCTTGCTGGTATTATTCCTATTTACCAGCTGGTATTATTCCTATTTACCAGCTGGTATTATTCCTATTTCCCAGCTGGTTTTATTCCTATTTACCAGCTTGTATTATTCATACTTACCAGCTGATATTATTCCTGCTTACCAGCTGATATTATTCCTGCTTACCTGCTGGCATTATTCCTACTTACCAGCTGGTATATTTCCTATATACCAGCTGGTATTATTCCTATATACCAGCTGATATTATTCCTATATGCCAGCTGGTATTATTCCTATATGCCAGCTGGTATTTTTCCTACTTACCTGCTGGTATTTTTCCTACTTACCTGCTGGTATTTTTCCTACTTACCTGCTGGTATTTTTCCTACTTACCTGCTGATTTTCTTCCTACTTACCAGCTGGTATTGTTCCTACTACCAGGTGGTATTCTTGCTATTACCAGCTGGTATTATGCTTTCCGACCAGGAATGAATTAGCTGCAAAGTGAAGGTACGAAAATGCTGATGGTATTCACAAAAATCGTAATACCACGAATGTAAACAAACCACGGAACGGGTGAGGTTTTGAACCCACCGCAAGTGAGTCGAAAAAGTCCAGGCCAGTGCGTTAACCACTGAACCAGCTGACTCTAATAAGATTCATCCAATTAGATATGTTGCTATACACCATAGGTTCAAGTCCCGTCCGTTCCGTGATTTAAAAATTGGTAAGCAGTACCGAGATAAGACAGATGTGCAACAGTTAGGTACCTTAATAACGAGATGTTTTGTCTACTGTGTGGGCGAAACGTTTCGGAATATAGATACCTAACTGTTGCACATGTCTTGAGTGGAGGTACTGTTCTCCTTTCTCCACCAATCTCTTCCTCCTCCTCTTCCTCCTCCGCTGTCATCCCACTTTCCTATTACCTCTTTTTCCTTTATCTCCTTCCTCTTCCTTCTCCTCCCTCACTCTTCCCTCCTCTTTCCCTCTTTATTTGTCCACCCCAGCTGTCCCTTCCTCCTATACTATCCTCTTCCTCTCAGTTATACTCCTCCTCTTCTCTTCACCTATTCCTCCTCCCTCGTACTTCATCTTATTTTTGTTTACACCTTATTCCTGACTCCTCCTCTTCCTGGCTACACCTTAAGAGCTATGACAAGTTTGTTTTCCACATTTTAATGTATGCAACGTGTGTGTGTGTGTGTGTGTGTGTGTGTGTGTGTGTGTGTGTGTGTACTCACCTAGTTGTGGTTGCAGGGGTTGAGTCATAGCTCCTGGCCCCGCCTCTTCACTGGCTGCTACTGGGTCACTCTCCCTGCGCCATGAGCTTTATCATACCTCTTCTTAAAGCTATGAATGGATCCTGCCTCCACTACATTGCTTCCCAAACTATTCCACTTCCCGACCACTCTGTGGCTAAAGAAATACTTCGTAACGTCCCTGTGATTCATCTGTGTCCCATCTCAGGAACATTCTGTCTCTGTCAACCTTGTCAATTCCTCTCAATATTTTATATGTCGTTATCATGTCTCTCCTATCTCTCCTGTCATCCAGTGTCGTCAGGTGGAGTGTATGTGTGCGTGTGTTAGTTGTGTTACCATTTTGTCCTAGGCACATGTCGATTAGACACTAGGCCTGTTGTATGTATGTGTGTGTGTGTGTGTATATATAACGAAACACTTCGAAATGTTTCGGCCCCGCCGGGAATTGAACCCGGGCCCTCTGTGCATGAAGCAAGAGCGCTAGCCACCATGCCATCGGGGCATGTGTGTGTGTGTGTGTGGTGTGGGGTGTGGGTGTGGGGTGTGGGTGGGGTGTGGGTGTGGGGTGTGGGGTGTGGGTGTGTGCGTGGTGTGTGTGTGCGTGGTGTGTGTGTGTACTCACCTAATTGTACTCACCTAATTGTGGTTGCAGGGGTCGATACTCAGCTCCTGGCCCCGCCTCTTCGCTGTCTGCTACTGGGTCTCTGCTCTCCCTGCTCCATGAGCTTTATCATACCTTGTCTTAAAACTATGTATTGTTCCTGCGTGTGTGTGTGTGTGTGTCTGTGTGTGTGTGTGTGTGTGGGTGTGTTAGTTAGTTACCATTTTGTCCTAGGCACATGTCGATTTGACACTAGGCCTGTTGTATGTATGTGTGTGAGTGTGTGTGTAAGGAAACACTTCGAAATGTTTCCGCCCCGCCGGGAATAGAACCCGGGCCCTCCGTGTGTGAAGCGAGAGTTTTACCACTAGGCCACCGAGGGCTATGTGTGTGTGTGTGTGTGTGTGTAGAACTATATGTGTGTGGATTTATTGTGTGAAAAGTAGTGGTGAGTAACACGTAGTCTACAGTGCTCCTCTACCTGGCCTGACCTGACACACCTGATCTACCAGTTAATGTATTCTATGATTCACCTGTCTGCTCGCCCTTTTCTACTAGAAATTACCAATTGCTATTTGTTACCGAGTACTTGATATCCTATTCCTTATCTTACTATGAGAGTTGACCGTTCACAAACAGCTTAGCGGTTAGGTAATTGGAACTTACTCCCGACACCCCGAAAACCACGCATAGGTGAATACTTGCGATGCGATGCAGCTTGGCCAGCGTGTAGTATCCTGTAGATTGTCCAACTCGATGTGATGTTCTGGCGTATATCCACTTTCGTTTCTTGTAGATATATAATATAACCTATTCACTGTATTTCTTTCACTTGTCACATATTTATTTCACTTTATTATCTAGTGTGACACACGTGGCAACGTCGCCTGGAGCACACTAGGCCCACTGAACCCGCCACCAAATATTTATTTCTAGTTCACTTATAAAATTATGGCTCTTCCCACACTTATGTGGCTCACTTATGTGGCTCACTTCAAGGGTTGTTCACTACCCTGACACACGCACGTGCGTGCGTGTGTGAGTGTGTGTGTGTGTGTGTGTGTGTGTGCGTGTGTGTGTGTGTATGTGTGTGTGTGTGCACGCGTGTACTCACCTAATTGTACTCACCTAATTGTGGTTGCAGGGGTCGATACTCAGCTCCTGGCCCCGCCTCTTCGCTGTCCGCTACTGAGTCTCTGCTCTCCCTGCTCTATGAGCTTTATCAAACCTCGTCTTAAAACTATGAACTATGTATGGTTCCTGCCTCCACTATGTCGCTTTCTAGGCTATTCCACTTCCTGACAACTCTATGACTGGAGAAATACTTCCTAACATCCCTTTGACTCATAGGAGTCTTCAACTTCCAATTGTGACCCCTTGTTTCTGTGTCCCCTCTCTGGAACATCTTGTCTCTGTCCACCTTATCTATTCCTCGCAGTATTTTATATGTCGTTATCATGTCACCCCTAACCCTCCTGTCCTCTAGTGTCGTCAGGCCGATTTCCCTTAACCTTTCTTCGTAGGACAATCCTCTTAGCTCTGGGACTAGTCTTGTTGCAAACCTTTGCACTTTCTCTAATTTCTTGACGTGCTTGACCAGGTGTGGGTTCCAAACTGGTGCTGCATACTCCAGTATGGGCCTGACGTATATGGTGTACAGAGTCTTGAATGATTCCTTAGTAAGGTATTGGAACGCTATTCTTAGGTTTGCCAGCCGCCCGTATGCTGCAGCAGTTATCTGATTGATGTGTGCCTCAGGAGATGTGCTCGGTATTATACTCACCCCAAGATCTTTTTCCTTGAGTGAGGTTTTCAGTCTTTTGCCACCTAGACTATACTCTGTCTGCGGTCTTCTTTGCCCTTCCCCGATATTCATGACTTTACATTTGGCAGGGTTAAATTCTAGAAGCCAGTTACTGGACCAGGCTTTTAGCCTGTCCAGGTCTCTTTGTAGTCCTGTCTGATCCTCGACTGATTTAATTCTTCTCATTAACTTCACATCATCTGCAAACAGGGACACTTCTGAGTCTATCCCTTCCGTTATGTCATTCACATATACCAAAAACAGTACAGGTCCTAGGACTGACCTTTGTGGAACCCCACTCGTCACAGGTGCCCACTCTGACACCTCGTCACGTACCATGACTCGTTGTTGCCTCCCTGTCAGATATTCTCTGATCCATTGCAGTGCTTTTCCTGTTACGTGTGCCTGATCCTCTAGCTTTTGCATTAACCTCTTGTGAGGAACTGTGTCGAACGCCTTCTTGCAGTCCAAGAAAATGCAGTCTATCCACCCCTCTCTCTCGTGTCTTACTTCTGTTACCTTGTCATAAAACTCCAGTAGGTTTGTGACACAAGATTTTCCTTCCCTGAAACCGTGCTGGTTGTCGTTTATAAGCTTGTGTCTTTCAAGGTGTACTCACCTAGTTGTGGTTGCAGGGGTCGAGTCACAGCTCCTGTGTGTGTGTGTGTTCGGTTAATTTTAAGTTTATTTTATATAACTTCCCCTTCTGTTTATTATTTACGTGACTTGTTTTCCTACAGTTTGTTCTTTTAACGTTTAGTCATCTATCATTCCATTATACACCTATCATTTACATGTAATCTGTCAGTCACCTGTCAGTCACCTGTTTGCTAGGTTTTAATGTCAGACCTGGTTTTTTATATTATCAATTATATTTTCTAATTATTTCAGTGTTCCATTTATGAATTACAATACTACTGATAGTAGTACTAGTACTAATAGTACTAGTAGTAGAACTAGTAGTAATACTAGTAGTATATAGTTGTAATACTAGTAGTAGTAATAGTTGTAATACTAGTAGTAGTAATAGTTGTAATACCATTACTACTAGTCGTAATACTATTACTAGTAGTAGTAATACTAGTAGTAATACTAGTACTAGCAGTAATATTACTACAAATACTACAACTACTATTACTACTACTAATAAAATTAATGTTTTAATCGTTATTACGTAAGTAACTATGTTTGCCGTCGCTAATTAGCGCTTCTATTTAATCAAGAATTTTTTACTAGTGTTCTACGTAGGATTTTCTTTCCCCTTTTTATATTCTTTGATGTATTGTTGAAGATACTAAATTATCCAGTGAGGTGTAGTGTGTGTGAGTGTTGTAGTTGTGGGGTTTGGCGCCAGGAGGCAGCACCTTACGGTACGCCGGTCCTGGTGAATGGATGGTGTGTGGTGCCTAAGAACCTGGCTTTCAATACTAACCCTCGTCCTCTGAGGGAATAGCTAACGACCTCAACATGCACTTGAGTTGGAAATTTTAATTATGTCTGCAGGTGTTATCATTGTTTTGGTGTGTGTGTGTGTGTGTGTATACTCACCTTGTACTCACCTAGTTGTGGTTGCAGGGGTCGAATCATAGCTCCTGTCACCGCCTCTTCACTGGTCGCTACTAAGTCCACTCTGTCCTTGTTCCAAGAGCTTTATCATACCTCTTCTTAAAACTATGTATGGATCCTGCCTCCACTACATCACTCCACAGATTGTTCTAGATTGATTCTTGACAACTGTCACTGAAGAAATACTTCCTAACATCCCTGTGACACATCTGAGTTTTCAACTTACAGTTGTGACCCCTTGTTGCTGTGTCCCATCTTTTTTTTTTTGGGGGGTAAAGGGTGGAATTATGCATGCGAGGATCGTGCTCTAGCTTCTGACTCATTTTCTAGACTGATTCGTATCCCTGATTTCTTGCCTCTTGGGACTTAAGTTCTGAAACTGTGTATTGAGCTTGACATTTCACTGTTCAAACTCTACCCTGGGACTAAAGAAACACGTTCTTACATCCCCTTAAGCTTCCACCAGTGTCCCTTAGATCTTGTGCCTCTTAGATCTCGGGCCTCTTAGATCCTGGGCCACTTAGATTCTGGGCCTATTAAATCCTGGGCCTCTTAAATCCTGTTCCTCTTAAATTCTGGGCCTCTTAAATCCTGGTCCTCTTAAATCCTGGTCCTCTTAAATCCTGGTCCTCTTAATACAATCATTGTGTCCTTATCAGAACTATATTGTATGTTGTAATCATGTTTTCTCTTGGCTTTGTCTCCGCTAAGGTACTTCAGTTTCAGCTTCTCATAGTGCAGTTCTCTCATTTCAGGCACTGCTGTATTTAGACCTAGGAAGACTTCATAGGTTTCCTAACCCCCTTCCCCCTTCAAGGCCTATGAAATATTTTGCGAACTTAACTCGTGAAATCGTAATGACATGATTGTAAACAACCCACGGAACGGGTGTGGGTTGAACCCTGGCCAGTGTGTTAACCACTGGACCAGTTGGTTCTAACAAGAATCGTTCAACTAGGTATACTTCTATACACCATAGGGAGGTTAGCATGGCTTGTTTACAATCGTGTTACTCCCATTTCGTGAGTTAAATTATATTTTATTTTACAAAATATATCGTAGGCCTTGAAAATTTTGGCCGTAGGCACTCCACCTTGTCCAGTTCCCATCACTTTTCATTTGTTCAGGTTAACTGCGAGAGCCCACTTGTTTGAATAAATCTGCGGTCTGTGTAGGTCTGTCTAGATTCATCAATGATCTCTCGTGTTCATACTTTTCTCAGTTTTCATATCGGGAAATGAAAGTGACACACGGGACTCAATCCTCTCTGGAGACTCATTCACAATTATAAGAAACAGAAGTGGTCATAGTACACATCCTTGTGGAACCCCACTTGCTACTCTCTCCCATTCTGGTGTCTCAATCTTTAATACTCTCTGGCTTCTGTTATTAGGTATCCCCAACGTGGGACTTTAAGTGGTTTAATGTCATGGTAATGGGACGGTAACTGCAGCTCTCCTGGAAGGTAATCTATGAAGGTGCCGTAGCTGATGACCTCCTGCTGGAGTACTAGACCATATCCTCACTGCCATGCTCAAGTCTCCCAGTTCAGGCTGACACTACTGAAGTCTCCCAGTTCAGGCTGACACTACTGAAGTCTCCCAGTTCAGGCTGACACTACTGAAGTCTCCCAGTTCAGGCTGACACTACTGAAGTCTCCTAGTTCAGGCTGACACTACTGAAGTCTCCCAGTTCAGGCTGACACTACTGAAGTCTCCCAACTCAGGCTGACACTACTGAAGTCTCCCAGCTCAGGCTGACACTACTAAAGTCTCCCAGCTCAGGCTGACACTACTGAAGTCTCCCAGCTCAGGCTGACACTACTGAAGTCTCCCAGCTCAGGCTGACACTACTGAAGTCTCCCAGCTCAGGCTGACACTACTGAAGTAGCAGTATTATTAGTACTAGTGGTAGTAGTAGTAGCAGTATTTTTAGTATTATTAGTAATAGTGTTAGTAGTAGTTTTGTTATTATTAGACTGATAGAAAAGTTCTATAACCGTAGGGTTCATGATGGATCTGAGAAATACTGCGAAATTCCATTGTCCGAGGTAGAGAAGGCCAGTTTCACTTTCTTGGACCAAGAGCCTATCCCAACCCTCTAAACATCTACACCCCAACTCCTTGTAGTTAATGGTTGCAAACAATTACAGACTACAGCCTGAGCGGTGGAAAGTTGAAGACTGACGGCCAGTCTTGAAGAGGAGAAAAGTATTATATATGAAATTATTTGATAAACTCTGACACAGTGTCTGGCCAAGTTTTGATTAGTTGAGAATGAAGAACCAAGTTGTGTGGGGAGGGAGAGAGAGAGAGAGAGAGGGGGAGAGGGAGAGAGGGAGGCCCACAGATGGCTCAAACTTAATCCTGTTTCATATTTGTATATTTTATAGCAATGAAAAGGCTTTCAAATGAGCTGATGTAGGTAACAGCACTTAGTTTGTAAATAAAGTTAGGAACCTTAACTTAGCCTTGTAAAACCCTGTGTAAAATGAGAGAATGTTTACATGTGAGTAGGCAATAATCAACAAGCAATACAAGATGCAAAACAACCACAGGGGGGGTGAATGATAACTCTAGGCCTTTCTGTTGCAATCAACACATTTTCAGGAGCTTGCAATGTTGCAGAAATGAATAGGAAGTCCAGGTAGATTCGTTCAGGGAAGTATATTGGAAAAATAACAGAGGCTATCTACCGAAGACTACAGCTGCCCAGATTAAAGACAATTGTGTATTATCTTCATCTTTGATGCTAGAATATTAAATCAGAAGGCTCTCTGCCCTCCGTCTCTCTCCTGCAACTGCAGGCATGAAACACAGTGCAAAAAATATCATAGAATTTACAGGAGAGAAAAAATGAGGATGGTTCAACTTCTAGCGACTACTGGATATACTTCTAGTTGTTCTTCTAATTACTATTGGTTCTACTTCTAGTTACAAGAGGTGGGGGGTGTGGCATGTGAAAAACATGTTACATTTAATTTGGCGTATATCACACACCCATATAGGAATGCCTTCCGACCAGTCAACTGGGTGCTAAGGGTATAACGAGTAGGGGCCCCCTTATTATGCTAGTACCTTTGTTCAACCGTACAATGACAAGGAAGGCTGCCAAAGTTGTGAAGCGATGTGGTACACTCGTCAATCAAAACTGGTACTTACCTCCCAGTCAGGGTTAAAATGGTTTTCATTGTGCCTCTTCCTTGTATTTACATTATTATTTACATTTACTCTTGTATTTACCTGATTACTATATAGTGAAGGAAATTTAAGTATTTACTCTTTTTGCTTGTTTCTACTGTGATTATCATGCGACAGCCAGGTGTGCAGGCCACTAGACTATACCTGTGTTTGTAATAACCACCACCATTACCTTCATTACTGCTTCCATTACCTTCACTACCAACACCACTACCAAAACTACCACTACCATTACCTTCACTACCACCACTATTACCACCACCACTACTACCACTACCACCATCCCCTCCACCACTACTTTCACTACCTCCACCACTACCACTACTGTAGACTGCAATCCTACATGCCTAGTTCTTATAGCTCCCACCAGAGGGCAGGTCTCTGGGTGGGTATGCCCACGCCTGCCCCTCTCTCACTCAACGCCGACGTAACCTAGAGTCAACACATGCCTTTCCTCTCTCCCTTGCTGGGCATGGCCCCTTCAGGGCCTGGGCACTAATAAAACTGCCTGTGTACCCACGATTTCCAAATAAAGAAGCCTCTGAAGCCTTATCATTCATTCCCACCACCAAAACACACAATTACAGCATCGGTTGTGTTGCCCTTGGAGAGGAGGGAAGGAAGGGGAATGAAGATGTCTTCACTTCATCACTCCATACAAGACGCATCTGTGTCTCTACGCATTATCCTGGACTCGTGTCTGCAAGTTTCATCATTCAGACACAGGATCAGCAGGATCTAGGCAGAAATTTGCCGAGTTTTCCTCGAGAAATGTTCGTGGCGTCCCCTAGGACTGATCCTTCACAGCGTCCCACACTGTTCTCAAGTCACATGTTGCTGTTGCAGTTTTCAGCTCAGCACAGCTATTTCAGCAAGCCAGAAGTGACTTTTGTGGTGATTTTTTGTGTCCAGTGTGCTAGATTCTTCCCGAGTGTGTGGGTAGGGAGGAGGAAGTGGGTAGAGTTCCTCACCCACATGCCACTCACTCGCCTTACCCTGCTACCACGCTCGCCTCACGCTGCTACCACGCTCGCCTCACGCTACTACCACGCTCGCCTCACGCTGCTACCACGCTCGCCTCACGCTGCTACCACGCTCGCCTCACGCTGCTACCACGCTCGCCTCACGCTGCTACCACGCTCGCCTCACGCTGCTACCACGCTCGCCTCACGCTGCTACCACGCTCGCCTCACGCTGCTACCACGCTCGCCTCACGCTGCTACCACGCTCGCTCACGCTGCTACCACGCTCGCCTCACGCTGCTACCACGCTCGCTCACGCTCTACCACGCTCGCCTCACGCTGCTACCACGCTCGCCTCACGCTGCTACCACGCTCGCCTCACGCTGCTACCACGCTCGCCTCACGCTGCTACCACGCTCGCCTCACGCTGCTACCACGCTCGCCTCACGCTGCTACCACGCTCGACTCACGCTGCTACCACGCTCGCCTCACGCTGATACCACGCTCGCCTCACGCTGCTACCACGCTCGACTCACGCTGCTACCACGCTCGCCTGACGCTGCTACCACGCTCGCCTCACTCTGCTACCACGCTCGCATCACGCTGCTACCACGCTCGCCTCACGCTGCTACCACGCTCGCCTCACGCTGCTACCACGCTCGCCTCACGCTGCTACCACGCTCGCCTCACGCTGCTACCACGCTCGCCTCACGCTCCTACCACGCTCGACTCACGCTCCTACCACGCTCGACTCACGCTACCACGCTCGCCTCGCTGCTACCACGCTCGCCTACGCTGCTACCACGCTCGCCTCACGCTGCTACCACGCTCGCCTCACGCTGCTACCACGCTCGCCTCACGCTTCCCCGCTCGCTCACGCTGCTACCACGCTCGCCTCACGCTGCTACCACGCTCGACTCACGCTGCTACCACGCTCGCCTCACGCTGCTACCACGCTCGCCTCGCTGCTCACGCTCGCCTACGCCCACGCTCGCCTCACGCTGCTACCACGCTCGCTCCGCTGCTCCCCGCTCGCTCACGTCTCCACGCTCGCCTCACGCTGCTACCACGCTCGCCTCACGCTGCTACACGCTCGCCTCACGCTGCTCCACGCTCGCCTCACGCTGCTACCACGCTCGCCTCACGCTGCTACCACGCTCGCCTCACGCTGCTACCACGCTCGCCTCACGCTGCTACCACGCTCGCCTGACGCTGCTACCACGCTCGCCTCACGCTTCTACCACGCTCGCCTCACGCTGCTACCACGCTCGCCTCACGCTGCTACCACGCTCGCTCACGCTGCTACCACGCTCGCCTCACGCTGCTACCACGCTCGCCTCACGCTGCTACCACGCTCGCCTCACGCTGCTACCACGCTCGCCTCACGCTGCTACCACGCTCGCCTCACGCTGCTACACGCTCGCTCACGCTGCTACACGCTCGCTCACGCTGCTACCACGCTCGCCTCACGCTGCTACCACGCTCGCCTCACGCTGCTACCACGCTCGCTCACGCTGCTACCACGCTCGCCTCACGCTGCTACCACGCTCGCCTCACGCTGCTACCACGCTCGCCTCACGCTGCTACCACGCTCGCCTCACGCTGCTACCACGCTCGCTCACGCTGCTACCACGCTCGACTCACGCTGCTACCACGCTCGCCTCACGCTGCTACCACGCTCGCCTCAGCTGCTACCACGCTCGACTCACGCTGCTACCACGCTCGCCTCACGCTGCTACCACGCTCGCCTCACGCTGCTACCACGCTCGCCTTACGCTGCTACCACGCTCGCCTCACGCTGCTACCACGCTCGCCTCACGCTGCTACCACGCTCGCTCACGCTACCACGCTCGCTCCTGCTCCACGCTGTACCACGCTCGCCTCACGCTGCTACCACGCTCGCCTCACGCTGCTACCACGCTCGCCTCATCACTGCTACGCTACACGCTCGCTCACGCTGCTACCACGCTCGACTCACGCTGCTACCACGCTCGCCTCACGCTGCTACCACGCTCGCCTCACGCTGCTACCACGCTCGCCTCACGCTGCTACCACCCCCGCTACGCCTCACGCTGCTACCACGCTCGCCTCACGCTGCTACCACGCTCGACTCACGCTGCTACCACGCTCGACTCACGCTGCTACCACGCTCGCCTCACGCTGCTACCACGCTCGCCTCACGCTGCTACCACCATACACCACTCAAGCTACTCCCTCTCTGCTGTTCAAATTCAAAATTCAAATTCAAATTCTTTATTTCTAGTAATATTACAAAGTGGGGTGTACTTATATTATTATACATTTTATGAAGTAGATATTACAAGATGGCCAATAATATGCCTAGGTATGCCTAAGCTTTTCAGGCAGTCTTATGATAGGTCTTACTCAATAGTGACACAATGATTATACTGATAGTAAGGTTAAGTAATTGTAGTGATTAACTAGGTTTACAATATTGAGGTACTGAAATTCAAACATTTAAGAATTTAACAATTAGTTTTATATATTAATGGTAAAGGTGATGTATTAGTGTGTGCAGAGCTGTGTATCCACGTGCCCGAGGTCACTCAAAGCCACATGGATCATGAAGCCATGTGTGGATCTACAAGCCACGTGAGTTACCGAAGCCACATGCTGCCTCTCATTACTCATGATGTCATCATGCTGCCCGAATCACCCATGACGTCACCGTTGCCTCACGTCACCATGGATGTCTGCCTGATTTACCTTGCAATGCCACCCTATGACATCACCTCACGACGTCACACTTGACATCACCACATGATGTCACATCGAGAGTGTTCTAGTTTCACAGTGAGCAAATTGTTTCAGTGTTGTCAAGAAGATTGAGAGAAGGTATATGTCACATGTTAATTCCTCTCAGTCAGTGTTCTCACATGTTCGTATGGCTTAGTGTCGATTTTTGCACAGAAAAGTGTCATTTGCTAGTGAAAGCCATGTTATACCGCATGTGCAGTAGGTGTGTGCAGGTTTTTCGTGTGTCTGGTGTGGTCTTGAGCCCACCTGTGTGTGTAGACCACAGTATGGTCTGCACCCAGACCACTGTGACTGTTGACAGCTGATATTAGTCAGTCCCGGCATCAGTTACGAGCATCTGAGCCTCTTGTACAGAAAGCTCTTTATTTTCGCCACTCATAGAAGCCCTGCTGAGTCATATCTGCTACGATTCCCCATAGAGACTTGTTCTACTCCACCTCCTGATTATCAGAGTGCAGTTATATGTAGATAACCAGTCTGAGGACGCTTAGACTAACCTCTGCTATAAATCCAACTGGCAAGAGAGTGACACTCGTCAAGCCGCAGTAACCCTGTCAGCAGGCGACTGTCAGCCTCGTGTCATAGCTTGAATGAGCAGCCTGCACAAAGATGATGTAACTTCGACTTCTAGACCACTCATTCCTGTATGGTATATGCTGCTACGACTCCCACATGTTTGCTGAGTCGTCCCTGCCATGACTCACTCATTACTCGTCGGCGGTGACAGTCCCAGCGACAGTACCAGTCGAGAAATGTCCTGAGTCACTTGCCAGAAGAAGTCCTGCTCAGTTGCCGAGTACTGACGACGCCTCCCTCGAGGGCACCAGCAGGTTGTGCCCCAGGATGAGTGAACCCTGCAACGTCTACTACGATGACTGCTTCACCTTACCAGAGGAGACCCTACCCTGTTACATCACAGCTCAGCTGCAGCAATGTCTCCTGTGTTGCAGTATCCGTACAGATGCAGGAAGGCATGCAGTGATGCCCACCGACGCTCACTGCCTTGGTCCATGATGTTTTAGCACACCCCACCTATTTTTCTTCCCTCCCTGTAGGAAGTTTTTTTTTTATCCCTTGTCCACATGTATATATATCAATAACTACACTGTACTAGCCAGGAGTCGAACCCATGATGCTTTGGCCCGCCTCATGGTGAGTGAAAACACATGACACTCTAGTTCACTGAACCACACAATCCTCAAGATTGTGTGGTTTAGTGGACTAGAGCATCATGTGTTTTCGCTCACCATGAGGCGGGCCAAAGCATCATGGGTTCGACCCCTGGCTAGTGCAGTGTAGTTACTGATCAATACCACTCGTCCGCAAGTTACAATAATATGTATATATATATATATATGTTTTTATTCTGTGTTCTGTGCCCCATTCCTGTGAGAGAGAGAGAGAGACTGAGTTTTTTTTTTTATCAGTTAAGCATGGTCGAGGACGACCATGGGTAGGTGGCCGAGTGAAATGCAAACTGTAAGCCTACATAGCTAGTTTTATAGTTCCCACCAGAGGGCAGGTCTCTGGGTGGGTATGCCCACGCTTGCCTCTCTCTCACTCGACGCCCTAGAGTCAACACCTGCCTCTCCTCTCTCTCTTGCTGGGCATGGCCCCCTCGGGGCCTGGGTACTAACACTGCCTGTTAGTTACCATTTTTGTCCTAGGCACATGTCGATTAGACACTAGGCCTGTTGTATGTATGTGTGTGTGTGTAACGAAACACTTCGAAATGTTTCGGCCCCGCCGGGAATTGAACCCGGGCCCTCCATGCGTGAAGCAAGAGCGCTAGCCACCATGCCATCGGGGCGTGTATGTGTACCCACGATCTTGCAAATAAAGTAAGAAGCTTCCGAAGCCTTGCCATTGCTTCATAGAAAACACTAACACCACCACCCCCACCACTACCACCACCACTACCACCACTTCCACCACTACCACTACTACCACCACTACCACCACCACTTCCACCACTACCACTACCACCACTTCCACCACTACCACCACCAACCCCACCACCACCACTACCACCACAACCCCCACCACCACTACCACCACTTCTACCACCACTACCAAAAGCACCACCACCACCACCAACCCCACTACTACCACCACCAACCCCACTACCACCACCACCACCAAAAGCACCACTACCACTACTACTACCACCACCACCACCAACTCCACTACCACCACCACCAACCCCACTACCACCACCACCAACTCCACTACCACCACCATCACTACTACCACCACCATCACTACCATCACCACCATCACTACCACCACCACTACCACCACCACTTCCACCACTACCACTACTACCATCACCACCATCACTACCACTACCACTACCACTACTACCACCACTACCACCACTTCCACCACTACCACCACTTCCAAAACTACCAACCCCGCCACCACTACCACCACTACCAAAAGCACCACCACCCCCACTACTACTACCACCAACCCCACTACCACCACCACCAAAAGCACCACAACCACTACTACTACTACCACCACCACCACCACCAACCCCACTACCACCACCACCAACTCCACTACCATCAATACTACCACCACCATTACCACCTCCACCACTACCACCACCATTACCACCTCCACCACTACCACCATCATTACCACCTCCACCACTACCACCACCATTACCACCTCCACCACTACCACCTCCACCACTACCACCACCATTACCACCACTACCACTACTACCATCACTACTACCACTACCACCACTACCACCACCAGTACCACCACACCATCACTTCCACCTCTACCACCATTACTGTTAACCTGGCCGGCTTGTTGCTAACTGTTCTTCCTGATGTTACTGAACTAACGTCGCAAATCTGTTGTTTACATTTTGCCTCTGCATATTATCTAGATAAATCTCACGTCTGCAGAGTGCCTGTCCAGCTGGTTCTAAAATAACTGTATTGTCCTTCGCTTAGGGATTTTGCACTGAGTTTATTCCATTGTAATTCTGTTTGCACAATAACCTCTCACACGTCTGTGTTGCATTTCTTGCATTACATTTTTATTAGGGTCTTTGGCTTTCTCATTTCTAATAGTGCTTCTTGTTTGAAGGTGTTGAGCCATTTACTGTCGTCAGTGATTGAATGAGACGTCACAGTGTATATGATAATGGTATACAGTACTGACAAGTTAAGATACATGGGTAATAGGTATCTTTATTACGAATAAAGATGCCTAACTGTTACTCATGTGTCTTGTCAACAGATCTCGGAGTGTTACTTACCCAAGACTGAGCAGGTTAGGTACCTTAAGGCTTTAATTTGTTTTGTTTCTTAATTAAGGGTCGAATTTAGTTGCCTTTTATATATTCTTATCTTCGTATTTTATGTACAGTAACTGTAAGACCGGAAAAATGTAATAAAGATATGGTCTAAATTGCTTTACTGAGAGTCAATACTCTAATTTCTAACTATGAAACCTAACAGAGAGAGAGAGAGAGAGAGAGAGAGAGAGAGAGAGAGAGAGAAGAGCAGAGAACAAATCTAACGTCTCTCTTGGATGTGAATAATACACAAATGGTTATAACTATAAACCAAACTTTTGAAGGGGTGGACCGATAAGCCAGTGGAAGGTCTCGGTCAGATGACCAAAAGCCCCAACGGCGGGTCATCATCTAAGACCCGCGTGAGGAAACACTTGTCCTGTTTCCTGACGAACCTTACCACCTGGATGTGGATGAGCAGATGTTTATTTTACACATTCGATGTTTTGTAGATGTTGAGGAACTGACAGTTACTTAGACTGTCGTCGAGGTAGCACTCGTTGCATCTTGGGAACACGTCCCAGCGCGTCTTGGGAACACGTCCCAGCGCGTCTTGGGAACACGTCCCAGCGCGTCTTGGGAACACGTCCCAGCGCGTCTTGGGAACACGTCCCAGCGCGTCTTGGGAACACGTCCCAGCGCGTCTTGGGAACACGTCCCAGCGCTTCTTGGGAACACGTCCCAGCTCTGAGCTGCATGAAATATATGAAATGGAATTGTTGATAAATATGTGAGCGTTCCTTACACCTTTTATACTCGTATGTTAAATGCTTATTACTTGTAATCGTAATGTTTCATTTACTTGTACTCAGTGTGTGTGTGTGTGTGTGTCTGTCTGTCTGTCTGTCTGTGTATGTCGTGCCGAATGGGTAAAACTGGTCAATTAGCAAGCACTCGTCTAAAATTAAGTTCTTTCTAAAATATTCTCTTATACGTTTAAAGATATTTTTTTTTCATTTATGTTAATGTTAAAATTAATAATTTTGTACTAAAAGAACCTTAAGAAACTTACCTAACCTTATTATAACAAGCGCAATTTAATTTAGCCTAAACCAACTAAATATATTTTAGATACGTTTACAATAATTTAATAATAAACACCTTTATCTTACCTTTGATATACCTTTGAAGAGTTTCGAGAGTTTCACTACTCTCGGAGCCCGGCCATAGGCCAGGCTCGTCTGGTGCTTGCCTGGTCAACCAGGCCTGCTGCCCCACATATCCATCACAGCCTGGTTGATCTAGCACGTGGTGAAGATACTTGTCCAGTTTCCTCTTGAAGGCTTCTACACTGGTTCCAACCGTGTTGAACGAATAATGGAATATGCTTTTTCGTTAGGTTCAGAATGATTTTTGCGAAGTTATTGCATACACAAATTTTCGCTTGCCTTATTCGGCAAGAAGTGCATTCCTATATAGTCTAAAATAGCAAGTTTTACCTATTCGGCAAACTATATATATATATATATATATATATATATATATATATATATATATATATATATATATATATATATATAACTATATATATAACTAAAGAGGAGGCAGTTAGGGTAAGATATAAACAACTATTGGAGGATAGATGGGCTAGTGAGAGTGTAGGCAATGGGGTCGAAAATGTATGGGGTAGATTTAAAAAAGTAGTGTTAGAGTGTTCAGCAGAAGTTTGTGGTTACAGGCGAGTGGGTGCAGGAGGAAGAGGAGCGATTGGTGGAATGATGATGTAAAGAGAGTAGTAAGGGAGAAAAAGTTAGCATATGAGAGGTTTTTACAAAGTAGAAGTGATGCAAGGAGGGAAGAGTATATGGAGAGAAAAGAGAGAGGTTAAAGAGTGGTGAAGCAATGTAAAAAGAGAGCATATGAGAGAGTGGGTGAGATGTTATCAGCAAATTTTGTTGAAAATAAGAAAAAGTTTTGGAATGAGATTAATAAGTTGAGGAAGCCTAGAGAACAAATGGATTTGACAGTTAAAAATAGGAGAGGAGAGTTATTAAATGGAGAGTTAGAGGTATCGGGAAGATGGAGAGAATATTTTGAGGATTTGTTAAATGTTGATGAAGACAGGGAAGCTGTGATTTCGTGTGTAGGGCAAGGAGGAATAACATCTTGTAGGAGTGTGGAAGAGCCAGTTGTGGGTGTAGGGAAGTTCGTGAGGCAGTGGGTAGAATGAAAGGGGTAAGGCAGCTGGGATTGATGGGATAAAGATAGAAATGTTAAAAGCAGGTGGGGATATAATTTTGGAGTGGTTGGTGCTATTATTTAATAAATGTATGGAAGAGGGTAAGGTACCTAGGGATTGGCAGAGAGCGTGTATTGTTCCTTTGTATAAAGGCAAAGGGGACAAAAGAGAGTGCAAAATTATAGGGGAATAAGTCTGTTGAGTGTACCTGGTAAAGTGTATGGTAGAGTTATTATTGAAAGAATTAAGAGTAAAACAGAAAGCAGGATAGCAGATGAACAAGGGGCTTTAGGAAAGGTAGGGGGTGTGTAGACCAAGTGTTTACAGTGAAACATATAGGTGAACAGTATTTGGATAAGGGTAAAGATGTTTTTGTGGCATTTATGGATTTGGAAAAGGCGTATGATAGGGTAGATAGGGGGCAATGTGGCAGATGTTGCAGGTGTATGGAATAGGAGGAAGGTTACTGAAAGCAGTGAAGAGTTTTTATGAGGATAGTGAGGCTCAGGTTAGAGTGTGTAGGAGGGAAGGGACTATTTCCCAGTAAAAGTGGCCCTTAGACAAGGATGTGTGATGTCACCGTGGTTGTTCAATATATTTATAGATGGGGTTGTAAGAGAAGTGAATGCGAGGGTCTTGGCAAGAGGTGTTGGGCTAAAAGATAAAGAAGCAAATACAAAGTGGGAGTTGTCACAGTTGCTTTTGCTGATGACACTGTGCTTTTGGGAGATTCTGAAGAGAAGCTGCAGAGGTTGGTGGATGAATTTGGTAGGGTGTGTAAAAGAAGAAAATTGAAAGTGAATATAGGAAAGAGTAAGGTGATGAGGATAACAAAAAGAATAGGTGACGAAAGATTGGATATCAGATTGGAGGGAGAGAGTATGGAAGAGGTGAATGTATTCAGATATTTGGGAGTGGACATGTCGGCGGATGGGTCTATGAAGGATGAGGTGAATCATAGAATTGATGAGGGGAAAAGGGTGAGTGGAGCACTTGGAGTCTGTGGAGACAAAGAACCTTGTCCATGGAAGTAAAGAGGGGAATGTATGAGAGTATAGTTATACCAACGCTCTTATATGGGTGTGAAGCATGGGTGATGAATGTTGCAACGAGGAGAAGGCTGGAGGCAGTGGAGATGTCATGTCTGAGGTCAATGTGTGGTGTGAATATAATGCAGAGAATTCGGAGTTTGGAAATTAGGAGGAGGTGCGGATTACCAAAACGATTGTTCAGAGAGCTGAGGAGGGGTTGTTGAGGTGGTTTGGACATGTAGAGAGAATGGAACGAGACAGAGTGACTTCGAGAGTGTATAAATCTGTAGTGGAGGGAAGGCGGGGTAGGGGTCGGCCTAGGAAAGGTTGGAGGGAGGGGTAAAGGAAGTTTTGTGTGCGAGGGGCTTGGACTTCCAGCAAGCATGTGTGAGCGTATTTGATAGGAGTGAATGGAGGCATATGGTTTTTAATACTTGACGTGCTGTTGGAGTGTGAGCAAAGTAACATTTATGAAGGATTCAGGAACCGGCAAGCCGGACTTGAGTTCTGGAGATGGGAAGTACAGTGCTGGCACTCTGAAGGAGGGGTGTTAATGTTGCAGTTTTATAACTGTAGTGTAAAGCACCCTTCTGGCAAGACAGTGATGGAGTGAATGATGATGAAAGTTTTTCTTTTCGGGCCACCCTGCCTTGGTGGGAATCGGCCGATGTGTTAATAAAAAAAAAAAAAAAAAAAAAAAAAAAATATATATATATATATACATATATATATATATATATACATATATATATATATACATATATATATATATATATATATATATATATATATATACATATATATATATATATATATATATATACTATATATATATATATATATATATATATACATATATATATATATATATATATATATATATATATATATATATATATACATATATATACATATATATATATATACATATATATATATATATACATATATATACATATATATATATACATATATATATATATATATATATACATATATATACATATATATATATATATATACATATATATACATATATATATATATATATATATATATATACATATATATACATATATATATATATATATATACATATATATACATATATATATATATATACATATATATATATATATACATATATATATATACATATATATATATATATATATATATATGTCGTGCCGATTAGGTAAAACTTGCGATTTTGGCTTAAATAGCAACGCTCACCTTGCCATATAAGACAAGTGAAAATTTGTGTATGCAATAATTTCGCCAAAATCATTTTGAACATAACGAAAAAAATATATTTCATTGTGTTTGTTTATTATTAAATTAATGTTAACGTATCTAAAATATATTTAGTTGGGTTAGGCTAAATTAAATTGCGCTTGTTGTAATAAGGTTAGGTAGGTTTTCAAAGTTTCTCTTGGTACAAAATTATAAATTCTTACATTAGCATAAATGGAAAAAATATATCTTTAAACGTATAAGAGAAAATTTTAGAGAGGACTTAATTTTAGATGAGTTCTTGCTAATTGACCAGTTTTACCTAATCGGCACGACATATATATATATATATATATATATACATATATACTATATATATATATATATATATATATATATATATATATATATATATATATATATATATATATATATATATCATAATTTTATTTCCTTATCCTTTCCCCTTCTCTTTCCTCTCATTTTCCTCCTCTTCCCCTCTTCCTCTTCCTCCTCCTCTTCCCGT
Source organism: Cherax destructor (assembly GCA_009830355.1). NCBI lineage: Eukaryota > Metazoa > Arthropoda > Malacostraca > Decapoda > Parastacidae > Cherax > Cherax destructor. Next base: position 13,969 of record WNWK01016214.1, on the reverse strand, counting down.
ACCTCCTCCAGCTTTTTTAATATATGGTAAAAGTCTAGTAATAAAGCGTGTATGGCAACTGGTAGGGTCGTTACCTCCGGCTGCTGCTGGGTTACAACCTTAGTTGCTAACTACCAGACTTGCGTTAATTACTCGTTGAGACGCATGTTGACCAGCTTAACGAGGCGCCGTAGAAAGTAGAGCCCTGCGAGCGCGTACGTACACACGCACACTGCTGTGACTCGACCCCTGCAACCACAACTAGGTGAGCACACACACACACACACACACACACGTACGTACGTACATACATCTGTTAAATTCCTCAATATTTTAGTAATAAAAATAATGTAAAGTGAATGTGTTTCTAACATAGTAATTACATTGTCAAGTTTCACCTGTTATTATTATTGTGATTATCGAAAAAGCTTTAAAAAAAATAATATTTTTTTTATGAATATATCATTAATATGAAAATATCAATAACCTGAAAGTATCAATAACCTGAAAGTATCAATAACCTGAAAGTATCAATAACCTGAAAGTATCAATAACCTGAAAGTATCACTAACTTGAAAGTATCAATAACTTGAAAGTATCACTAACCTGAAAGTATCACTAACCTGAAAGTATCACTAACCTGAAAGTATCACTAACCTGAAAGTATCACTAACCTGAAAGTATCACTAACCTGAAAGTATCACTAACCTGAAAGTATCACTAACCTGAAAGTATCAATAACTTGAACGTATCGGTTACTTCAAAATATCAGCTTGCAGAATGCATAGGTTTCATATATTTTTCTACTTTCATCACTATTACAAATATAATGGAAAAAATCTATCATGTACAGTTCTTGCATTATTATGCACACAGGTAATAATGGCCTGTTGACCTGGTCGTAATGGGAATTGGAGCAAAAATGAACACAGCAGTAGTCTTAAAATTGTATTTTCCTTCACCAATGATGTATATATATATATATATATATCTACACTTATGTACACTATGTACAAAAGTTTGAAATATAAGTGTACCACGGTAATCAAGGCAAAGGCAAAAGCTTCAGAGGGAGAGAGAGAGAGAGAGAGAGAGAGAGAGAGAGAGAGAGAGAGAGAACGAGAACGAGAACGAACTGTGGTAAACCAGCGGCTATGCGAGTCTGCCAAGTGCTGACTGTGAGTGATACCACGTCACCTCAGCACTTGGCAGGCTCACCTGTGATTGGTTAATGAACCAAGGTACTGATTTAACGATGGGTACCCTTACCGTTAAACCCTTAGCACCTGGTTCGCTGGTAGGGAGGCAGCTTATATGGGAGTGTATACATTCTCTGAATAAAGTGTAGCACTTTGCATGTCACACCTCCACCCCAAAAGGGCTCTAATAGCCAGGACTAGGCTTTCACCTCCATGGGTAGAGTGCTGTCATGGCACTGAACAATAATGGAACTGCCTTTACTCTCAACCATCCAGCTCATTAGATAGAGTTCAACTTTTCTCGAGACATAAAGCCAAACTCTAAACTAGAGCAAGACAGCAGACAGTAGGGCTAACGTAGGTTCAAGACACCTGCAGATGGTAGCAGAATATCCCCTCACTAGCCCCCTATATCATTATTAAACAATTTATATATATATATATATACAAAAAGGGGGGGGGGAAAGAGTTATTCTACCCATATAGTCCCTAACACATCCTAACATAAATACAAATATGGGAATGAAATTCCGCCAGCTTATTATCCTTGCCGGCGATATGTACAATATTTATGTAGGGTTGCAGCCTGATACTCCATCTCACGAGTCTTATGTTGTGGTTCTTCATGGAGTGGAGGTAGACCAGAGGGTTGTAGTCACTATAAACTGTGACCACTTGAGACGACTGACCAGCGTAGACCTCAAAATGTTCTAATGCCAGTATCAGAGCGAGGGCTTCTTTTTCAATTGTGGAGTAGGCCCTCTGGTGAGGGTGATATTTCGTGGAAAAATAGGCCACAGGTTGCAACCCATCTTCCCCAGATTGTTGTAGAAGTACTGCCCCCACCCCTGACTCACAGGCATCAACCTGTAATGTAAAGGGTTTTGAGAAATCAAGAGACAGGAGAATGTGTGCGGTACAAAGTAGATGTTTGCCTTTTCTAAACACATCATTGCAATCTGTGGTCCAATGAAAATGGGATTTGTGACTGGTAAGTGACGTTAGGGGGGCTACAGCATCTTCAAAATTCTTACAGAATCGTCTATAAAACCCTACCATACCTAAGAAACGTTGGATGGATTTTCTATCATGAGGTACTGGATAATTTTTAATGGCAAGAATTTTAGCAAATTTTGGGGCCACTTTGTCACTACCTAATTCATGGCCCAAAAAACTAATAGTAACGCTGTAGAGACACCACCTACACGAGTCAGACACCAATCGTCTGACTCGTGTAGGTGGCATTAGCCCCAACTTAACATGCTGTTTTCCAAAATAAACCACAAGCAGCAATGCACAATACGACTGTGGGATAAACACACACACACACAATAGCAAGGCTGACAAGCAATTGCAAAAGCGATTGCAAGACTGTCACACAACGGAAGTGATGGCAAAGCTGACACAATAACGGAAGCGATGGCAAAGCTGACAAGCAATGCTGAGTGATAGCAAGGCTATCTGAATGATACAAAGACCAGCTCCAGCTCTCGGACAGGGCTTCCCATATTATGCACTCAGGTAATAATGGCCTGTTGACCTGGTTGTAATGGGACTTGAAGCGAAAATAAATACGGTAGTAGTCTTTAAATTGTATTTTCCTTCACCAATGATGAGGTGACGTGATACCATGTCACCTCAGCACTTGGCAGGCACCCCTGTGATTGGTTAATGAACCAAGGTACTGATTTAACAATGGGAACCCTTACCGTTAAACCCTTAGCACCTGGTTCGCTGGTTGGGAGGCAGCCTATATAGAAGTGTGTACATGCTCTAAATAAAGTGTAACATACTCTTAGCATGCCACATGCATATAAATTGCACAAGTAAATAAGTTATAGGGTTAATAATGAATAGTTAATAGTGATTTGTAGTGTTTTTGTAACTACGGTTCTATGTATGAATAAAAAGAAGAATGTATGGTTCACGCACTCCATTCATACTTCTGTTATTCATATATATATGTGTGATGTGAATATAATGCAGAGAATCCATAGTTTGAAGATTAGGAGAAGGTGTGGGATTACCAAAACTATTATCCAGAGAGCTGGGGGTTATTGAGATGGTTTGGACATATAGAAAGGATGGAACAAAATAGAATGACTTTGAGAGTGTATAAATTTGTAGTGGAGGGAAGGCGGGGTAGGGGTCGGCCTAGAAAAGGTTGGAGGGAGGAGGTAAAGGAGGTTTTGTGTGCGAGGTGCTTGGACTTCCAGCAAGTGTGGGTGAGCGTGTTAGATAGGAGCGAATGGAGACAAATGGTTTTTAGGACTTGACGTGCTGTTGGAGTGTAGGCAAGGTAACATTTATGAAGGGTTTCAGGGAAACCGGCAGGCTGGACTTGATTCCTGGAGATGGGAAGTACAGTGCCGACACTCTGAAGGTGGGGTGTTAATGTTGCAGTTTTGTAGCTGTAGTGTAAGCACGCCTCTGGCAAGACAGTGATGGAGCGAATGATGAAAGTTTTTCTTTGTCAGGCCACCCTGCCTTGGTGGGAAACAGCCTATGTGTTAATAAAACAAAACAAAAAAAATATATATATATTCACACACACAAATACATACACACACCCGGGCAGGGCGAGACGTATTGGCATGTCTCAGTACACCCGTTGCCCCTATTCAAGGAGGGCTCCATGACGTGGAGAAGAGGCTCTTGGTCTAAGGAATTAGACCCTTTGGTCTCCTTCCTCAGACCGAACCTAATTACCCCCCAATCCTCCCTTCCCTATCCCATCCTCTCCTTTTTCCCTTTCCTCCCTCCCTTCCCAGATTTCCGATGGTAGGCAGTGTGTTCTGCAGGTGACTGGTATATTTCCAGAGGCTGCCTGTCAGTTCTGGGAGGTGGCTCCCGACGGAGGTACGCTTTGTGGTGGGTTTCCGACCGTCCTCTCTTTTGCCACCGAGGTGGCTCAGTAGATGTGAGGATGTTATCCCAGAGCGCTGGTTTACTGTCATGAAGGGTATGGGTATGGCACGGGTTCCGGGCTCCATGCTATGTCTGAACTACTCATGATGTTGAGGTCCTCTCGGATTAGAGAGGGAACTTACTGCCTTTTCATGCTTTCTAGTGACTGTCCCTCTGCTGTCCCTTTTTTTTCTTTCCTTCTTAATTTTTTCCTTAAAAATAATAAGAAAGAAGCACCATCATCATGGAGACTTTGTACCATAATAACCCTCCTCCTCCTCCCAGGCCCCTTTTTGTTACCACATCCTGTTCTGACTTGGCTTCATTATTGGACAATTCTCTAGACTCTTCCCATACCCCTGAACCTTCTGCTAGAGACGCTTCATCACCCACTTCCGGTACTCAGACTCTGCCAGTTTCTTCTAATGCCTCTACCTCTTGCAGCCTTTATCTATGCGTCCAGCTTCCCCGAATATTGTGCGATGGTTCTCTGATCGCCCACATACCTCACACCTGCTGTACTATGCCTAAACATTCCAGACCATTTGCTGATGACGGTTCTTTGATGTCTGCTCATTCCACTCAAAGACGACCTACGCGACACCCACTTCCTTTACGCACCATGTTTACAAGTATGCAGTGGACTAAACTCTTTTCCCTACAACTGACATCTCCAACTGATTATCTTTCTGACCATAGTATTGGTAAAGCTCTTTTATGACATGTCGGCCAAAATATATCCTATAACACTCTTCAAAGCGGTGTGCACATCGTTACAGTTCAGAATGCAGAGCAAGCTCATGATCTTTCCCTTCTTCCATTGATAACATTCCAATCACAGTTCACAAGCACGCTACTCTCAATTCTTGCAGTGGTATGATGGTTTCACTGCATACAATTATACAGAGTGATTTTCTGTCTTGCAGTGATGATATTTTGGAGCAATTAGCTCTTTAGGACCTCCACCCACTCACAGGTGGAGGTGTGTTCCCAGTAACATCACCTGCTTAACCTTTGACTGCCATGAACTCCCGTCCTCACGGGCCATCGCCTAGAGGTCTGTAAAGTGGTCCCTACTCCCCAACAGCTTCAAAATTGCTGGTGCTTTGGACAACCCACTAAATACTTCAGATCTGCTGGTCTGTTGAGCCGCAGATCATGCCAATACATCTTGTACTCTTCACCCCACTTGTCTCAATTACAATGAACCTTACTTATGCTATGGCTGTCTCTCGGCTCTGCCTTCAGAAAAATCGTCCTTGTGTCCTTTATTCGTGATTAGCTAGGAATTAGTAAGTAAGTAAGTAAGTAAGTTTATTCAGGTATACACAAATACATTTACATACATTATCATACATAGCAGCATATGTGTATAGAACCTAGGATAACCCAAAAAAGTCAGACAGAGTGACTTATTTCCATTGGGGTCCTTTACTTATTTCCATTGGGGTCCTCCAACCTTGGTGGTCCCCCCACCTACCAGCTCCTCCAGTGTCATATCTTCTTGGGTAACCCCTATCTCTAATTCTTTTGCGGTTTTACCCTCTGAAACCCCCACCTCCTTACCTACTCCTACCTCTACTTCTTCTTGTCCGCTAATTTCTCACTCTGCAAGGCCTTGCACGCTTGCATCCTCTTCGCTCCTATCACCTGCGAAGCTGGACCTGTCTCATAAACCCTAGTCTCTTTGCATTCCTCCAGTACTAACAATTCCCCAACAGTTTTCCTTTTTGGCCTCGGTGCCTAGTTCTCACACGAAAGTAGAGGTTCACCCCCCTCGTGTAGTCCCCTCTTCGCCTGTTCCCCCTTAGACCCCTTTCAGCCTCCTTCCTCTCTTGATCCACTGCAGGACTCTTCTATCTCTACCGGCACACCCCTCCAGGTTCATACTCCCCTCTCCTCTCATACCTCTTTGGTTCCCTCCATAGTCTCCCCGATTTCTACTTGCTCTACCTCACCTGTCATGTTATCGGCATCTTCCTTATCTGCTGAGACACTTGATGCTATCTCTGACTATATTCCGGAGACGAAATCCTTGATGGACACCGGCACACCACCTACTACCTCTTCTTATTGTTCATGACCCTCGCAGCAGTCTTTTCTTTTACAGCATTTTGATTCCTCCTTGCTTACACGCTTTCCGTTGCCTCCACATATTGACTTCACTGACCCTACTAGCCCATAGATGTTATCACTTCTTATTGTTGGCATACCTGTCTTTGTGAATAATAACTTATTTACAATGGAATATTCGTGGCCTCAGGGATAATCGGGGAAAGCTCCAGGTGTTGCTCTCCCAGTTTTCCCTAGTATGTGTGGGGTTACAAGAGCCTAAAATTTGTTCAGCTGTTGTGTGTCCCATTTTGGGCTATGTGCTGTTGCATTCCTCTGATCCCTTTCCAGATGAACTATTTAATGAGAGTGTGCTTCTTGTGCACGTTGGTATACTGTATCAACAGATCTTTGTTCTCTGCTTCATTATATTGCAGCTCATATTTATTTGCACAGATAGGATACAGTTTACTCTGTCTCTCCCATTCCCATTCATTCTGTATCTCAGATACTGCATTCTTGATCTCTACTGCCACCCATCTTGTTAGGTGATTTTAACGCTCACCATAATCTATGGGGAGGGTCCCACTGTGACTCTTGTGGTGATCAGTTGGAGACTCTTCTCACTTCTCATCCTCTTCGTGTTTTAAATACAGGTGCTCCCACCCATTTTGACTCACACTCAGTCTCTCTCATTCATTGATCTTTCTATCTGCTTCTCTTCAGTTGCACTTGATTACGCTTCGTCTGTTCTCCCGGATTTGCACGACAGTGATCACTTTCCTATTCTTCTTACTTCTACTATGTATTCCTGACCACCTCATAGCCCTCGTTAGAAATTTGGAAGAGCGAATTGGGACTTATACTCTCATCTTACCACTTTTTGTGGGGGACCCCCTCCGTCCTCTATTGTTGAGCTGGTGCACCAGTTTTCGACCTTAGTTTTGACTGCAACATCACGTTCTATTTCTCAAACCTCAGGCAGGCATTCTCAGACATGTGTGCCTTGGTGGTCTCCTGCATGTGCCTGTGCAGTGCATTTGAAACATGCTGCATGGGGCCGTTATCGATATAATCGGACATCAGATCGTCTTTTGGATTTTAAGAGGGCAAGGGCAGTTGCTCACTGCATCATTCATGATGCTAAGCACACTTGTTGGCAAGACTATGTATCTACCATTTTTATGCAGAAATTGGAATTTTCTGGGCCCTAGTTCCTTGTCTAAGGGCAAAAGGTAAAAGTTACACAAATCACCTGTAAAACAAGTCCTCCCAGTCAAAACAGAAAGCGCTAAACCAACCTTTAACACATGAATGCGTTGGTTATCAGAGGGATCAGGGAAAATTCCTAGTTAGAAAAATATACATTTATTTAAGATAACACTATATACACTCACTAAATCTACACCCATCTCTCTTGTGGCTGAAACACCTAAAACTAGATATATGAAGAGGTGGTAGGCTGGAGAGTCACCGTAAAATAAACAAACACTGGGTGTGTGGGGGTGGTGTGTTGTGGGCTCCACCTGCCCTACCCTACTCTCCTGCTGAAAACATGTTATCCAAATTCACCAGCTCTCACTCAACCAACCGAGCCCTGGGTACGTCAGAGCCCCCGAGAGCCTACTGGTAAGCATTAAAATAGCCTATGGCGTGGATTTCCTAACCAGCGGAGTACAAAAACTTAGCTCAAATACAATGCTCCTCGTCAGCCTCTCTCTCCATGCTGCTCTCCACATGACCGCCTCAAGCGACGCCGACCACTACCCAAAACAGTTGAAAAATAAGTCCCTGGCAGGATTTTCTAACCAGACACAATTTAAACTACTTTACAGTACCCACAAAATGCATAGCATATTCCTAAAATTATAGTTGACATTTATCCATTATGATTTACAATTATGTTATAGTTCATAAAAATTATGGCACTCTTCTCCACTATATGTACCTTTCCATGTCATGCAGAACCCTGCATAACAACCAATACCTCTACTTTCCCTATGTGTGCTGTTTGGAAGAAAGTACGGAAGCTGTGTGGCAAGTACGCTCCAGACCCAGCTCCCGTTTTGCGGGTTGTTATCATAAGAACATAAGAAAAAAGGAACACTGCAGCAGGCCTACTGACCCATACAAGGCAGGTCCATCACTCCCCTGCTTAGACCCGACCACCTGGAGTTAACCCTTTCCAGGAAAACTCCAGGTAGTCAGGTCACTTCCACTTAAGGAATTAGTACGACATCTGACCTAGTAGCACAAGCTAGTCAGGTCCAACTCACACCCACCCACACCCACTCATGTATTTATCTAACCTATTTTTAAAACTACACAACGTCTTAGCTTCTATGATGGTACTCGGGAGTTTGTTCCACTCATCCACAACTCTTTTACCAAAACCAGTGCTTTCCTATATCCTTCCTGAATCAGAACTTTTCCAACTTGAAACCATTGCTGCGAGTCCTGTCTTAGCTGGATATTTTCAGCACACTATTTACATCCCCTTTATTTATTCCTGTTTTCCATTTATACACCTCAATCATATTTCCCCTAATTCTATGCCTTTCTAGAGAGTGCAGATTCAGGGCCCTCAGTCTATCTTCATAGGGAAAATTTCTGATACATGGGATCAACTTTGTCATCCTCCTCTGTACGTTCCAGTGCATTTATATCCATTCTGTAATACGGTGACCAGAACTGTGCAGCATAATCTAATTGAGGCCTAACCAAAGATATATAGAGTTGAAGAACAACCTGAGGACTTCTATTATTTATACTTCTTGATATGAAGCCAAGGATTCTGTTAGCTTTATTGCGAACACTTATGCACTGTTGTCTTGGTTTCAGATTACTGCTAACCAGAACTTCTAAATCCTTCTCGCAATCACAAGTATTAAGATCTACATTATTCAGTTTATATGTGGCATGGTTAACATTTTGAACTTTACATTTGTCTACATTAAACTGCATCTGCCACTTCTCCGACCACTGCATCAGTCTATTCAAATCATACTGGAGTGCTCTAATGTCCTCATTAGAATGAATTGGACGGCTTATTTTGGTGTCATCAGCAAATTTTCTTATGTTGCTATTTATTCCCTCATCTATGTCGTTTATGTAAATTGTAAACATCAGGGGGCCCAAAACTGACCCCTGTGGAACACCGCTTGAGACGTGCCCCCATTCTGATTTCTCCCCATTTATGCAAACACTCTGCCGCCTATTTGTCAACCATGCCTCTACCCAGGAAAAAAATTCTCCTCCTATTCCGTGTCCCTTAAGTTTCCTCAGTAGCCTCTGATGTGGAACTCTATCGAAAACCTTACTGAAGTCCATATACACAATATCATATTCATTACCATGATCTACCTCATCAAACACCTTAGTAAATAAAGTTAGTAAATTCGTAAGACAGGAACGCCCCTTAGTAAAACCGTTTTGAGATTTATCAATTTATGCCTTTCAAGATGGCTACGAATTGCCTCGGCAATTATTGATTCCATAAATTTACCAACTATGGAGGTAAGGCTTATTGGTCTATAGTTCGAAGCTAAGGACCTGTCACCTGCCTTGTAAATAGGTATTACATTTGCCATTTTCCACTTGTCTGGCACTATGCCAGTTTGTAGTGATATATTGAAAAGATTTGCCAAAGGTTTGCTAAGTTCCTCTTTACATTCCTTTAAAACTCTTGCAAACAATTCATCAGAGCCTGGGGATTTGTTAGGTTTTAATTTCTCTATTTGTCTGAGGACCATGTCACTAATTACCCCAATCGAGCATAGTCTTTTATCTTCCTGTTCAACATAATTTATTATTTCTGGAATTCCGCTAGTATATTCCTGAGTAAAAACTGAGAGGAAGTAAGTATTGAAAATTTCACACATATCCTTATCACTGTCCGTGATCTGTCCTGAGTTACTCTTAAGTGGGCCGTTCTTGTCCCTAATCTTACTTCTGTATACCTGAAAGAACCCTTTTGGGTTAGTCTTCGAATCCCTTGCGACCTTAGCCTTATAATCCCTTTTTGCTTTTCTTATTCCTTTTTGTATTTCTCTCTCTAATTGAAAATATTGATTTCTTATCTGTCCATCCCCTCTTTTGATACGCCTATATATGCCTCTCTTTTGACCAATGAGATGTTTTAATCTATTGTTCATCCATTTAGGATCATTTTTGTTAGATCTAATTTCCCTACTCGGAACAAAAATTGTCTGGGCAGCTAGAACTATGCTCTGGAAAACGTCATATTGGCAACCAAAACCACCTACCTGATCCATAGTCAGGTCATCCCAATTTAGCCCACCTAGGTAATTTCCTCAGCCCCATGAAGTTGGCTAAACGAAAGTCTGGAACAGAGACTTGATTGCAGTTACCTGGGTAATTCCATGATATATTGAAACTAAGTGATTTGTGATGGCTTTCCCCAAGCTCTTCATTAACCTCAAGATTATTAATTAGTGATTCTTTGTTTTCAAGAACCAAATCAAGCAAGTTGCTACCTCTAGTTGGTTCTGTCACAAACTGTTTTAAAAAATAATCCTGAACCGTATCAAGAAAGTCACTAGACTCAAGATTACCTGTCACATTGTTCCAATCAATTTGTCAAAAGTTAAAATCTCCCATTAACACAACATTTTCATATCTAGACGCCTTATGAATTTCGTCCCATAGCAGCTTACTGCGCTCCCTATCCAGGCTTGGAGCCTGAAAATCACACCCAAAATTAATTTTTCACGACCCTCGAGAAACTCTAGCCAAACAGATTCTGTGTCCGATGTTTCTAATCTTATATCTTGTCTAACACAACAATTTAAATTATCTCTGACATACATCGCCACTCCACAACCCTTCCTGTTGACCCTATCAGTGTGGAATAGTTTATAACCCTGTATGTTGCACTCGGAAGGCATTTCTCTATCTTTCAGGTTGAACCAGGTCTGTTATAGCATTAATATCAATATTGCACTTGCAAGTAATCTTAGCTCATCTATCTTATTTCTTAGACTCCTACTATTTGTATAGTAAACCTTAAGGGAGCTAGTCACTCGTTGCCCTCTACTATCTCTCTTTGTTAGTTGATCAATTGCTTTGCCTTTACTAGCAACTTTATTTTGAATATTGTCTTTTAAACATATTCCTGAGGTATCCTGGTAATATCTCCTGTTTCCAACCCTAATACTACAGCCTGATTGTTTCCCACAAACACCCATACCTCTATAATTTATCAGTTTAAAGTCCTAGATAAGTCTCCAATGACCCCCTCAATCGAATTGGCTAATGCAACCACTCCAGCCCCAGATAGATGAACCCCATCCCTTGCATACATATTACGTTTGTCATAGAATTTGTCCCAGTTATCAATGAATGGAATTGTATGTTCCTTGCAGTACCTGTCTAGCCAGCAATTTATACCAATTGCTCTAGACATCCATTCATTGCCCACTCCCTTTCTAGGCAAAATGCTACATATGATTGGGATCCCTCCCTTATTATTATAATCAAATAGAAGGGCTAAACCACAGGGGTCATAGAGCGCTGGAGGTTATTGCAGGATGCAGGGAGAATGGGTTGTAAGAGGGAGATGGATGATTAGTAGGGTATGGAGTGCAGCAGGACAGTGGATAGTGCAGGGATAGAGGGTAGCAAGAGATCAAGGTAGAAGGGACTGAGGGAGGTGCTAGAGGTATAATCTTCAGAGTTTGTGTAGTAAGTCAGTTTCTGTCAAAAAGTCAACGAGAGAGTCAGGGTTAAAGGAGGGTCCATCAGCAAGAAGGGAAGGTAAAGAAAGGACCGCAGAGCGAAGACGCCGTTGGAGGTAAATTCTATGTGCTCGTTGATAGAGTGGGCAGTCCAACAGAATAAGTCGAACAGACACTGGAACCTGACAATGCTCACAGAGAGGGGCAGGGAGCCTCTCCATGAGATACCCTTGAGTAAGACGAGTGTGGCTGATGCGAAGACGGGAGAGTGTAGTCTCCTAACCCCGACATTGGTGACAAGAAGTAGGCCAGAAACCTATAATCAGTTTAATAGAATGAAGTTTGTTATTTAGCAGGTCAGACCAGCATTATTGCCAACGGGTGCGAAGGTGGGTAGCAATGACCGCAAAATAGTCCATGAATGGAACACCTCTATATGAAACTGGAAGGTCATGTACTGCTGATCGTGAAGCAGTGTCTGCCTGTTCATTGCCCTGTACGTCAACATGATCAGGGACCCAACAAAAAACAATATCTTTGTGCTTGCTAGAGATACGGCGTAACCAAAGTTGGATACGAAGAACTAGGGGGTGAGGTGTATCAATTTTACAGATAGCCTGTAAAGCACTAAGGGAGTCTGAAACGACCACAAATGGTAACACAGGCAAAGATGCAATACGGATAAGTGCCACAAGAATGGCATACAATTCAGCCATAAAGATGCTAGCCGAGGGTAACAGATGCCCTCGCACGACGCTGTCCAGGAAGACTGCTGCGAATCCAACACCGTCAGATGACTTTGAACCATCGGTGTATACTGCGATGGCATGGGAATGAGAACGGAAGTGGTCTAGAAAAAAAGAGCGAGAAGCCGCCGTAGGTAGTTTGGCTTTCGCGCAAGGAAGAGGAATAGAACACACACAGACATCAGGAACTTCCCAAGGGGGTAGGGGAAAGGGAGATGTCACATGAACATATAAAGATGGTAGTTGAAGGGAAGACAAGGACAGTAGTGGGAGGTATCATGTCCAGTAGTACTCGGTTTGCGAAAAGGGAGAACAATAGCAGACTTCCACAGTTGGGGAATAACTCCTTGCAACCATACAAGATTAAAGAGTCGTAAGAGGACAGTAAGAGCAAACTGATGTAAATGCTGTAGCATACGAATATGTATGCCGTTTAGCCCAGCTGCCGATGATCGGCAAGCAGAGAGTGTTGCCTCCAGTTCTTGAAGGGTAAAAAGCACATTATAAGATTCTTCTCTGAGAGAAGAAAAATCTAAGGGCTTTAACTCGCTGGCAGACTTAGGAGAAAGGAACGAGGGGCATAGATGGAGCCTCTGAGAAATGCAGACCAGAAGATTTCCAATTTCAGTGGCATTGGCAAGAGGGTGTGCTATATCGACACCGGCAACCTGAAGAACAGGAGCCGGGTTGGGGGAGAATTTACCACTCAATTTCCGCACTTTCTTCCAGACTGCACTCGTTGAGGAAGCCGAAGTGACCGTAGAAACGTAATCTCGCCAGCAAGTGCGTTTAGCATCACGTATGACACGGCGAGCAATTGCTCTCTTCTGCTTAAAATCAAGGAGTCTCTCAGTGGTTCTGTTATACCGATACCTGCCCCACGCAGTGCATTTCAAACGTACTGCCCGAGCACAAGCAGGAGACCACCAAGGCACGCACTTCTGAGAATGCTTGCCTGAGGTTTGAGGGATAGAATGTGAAGCTGCCGTGAAGACGGAAGACGAAAAGAGATGTAAAACCTCATCAATGGAGGACGAGGAAGGAACCTCATGAAAGGCAGTAAGATGTGCGTAAAGGTCCCATTTCGCCCGGTCAAATTGCCAGCGTGGGCTACGAGGAGGTGGAGAATACGAAAGGAAGGAAGAAACCAGAAAATCAACATCTGGGATAGACAATGCTCGCAAAGGGGAGAGATATAAAGAATAGAGTGTATACCACTTATTCAAGTGGATACGGGCTGCGATGTAATGTAGAGAAGAATGAACATAGAGCTGACGGTATGGAACACCAGTGTGTATAAGAAGAGCACTTTCATTAAAGGTTCCATCAGAAAAAGGATCCGATGAATATAACAAATCATAGCCTGAAAAGGGCCGGATAACAGAGGATT
>WNWK01016213.1:0-45565 GCA_009830355.1 Cherax destructor | reverse complement strand
AGGGGCCCAAATGGGTTTTCAGGGAATAGTGTTGGAGTGGAATAGGTTGAGGGAAATTTTTGCAGGGGGGAAAGTGTGTATTGGCAATAGGTTGGAGGGCAATGTTAAAATTTTGGGCAAATGTTGTGGGGTTGGGTTGTGTGGCAAAAAGGGTTTGAGGGAATAGTGTTGCGGGGTAGGCCCCCAAGGGGCCAATAGTGCTCGTAGTGGGAAGGGCCTGCAGCGGGATAGGGGTTGAGGGAAAGGTTTCAGGGAAAAGGGGGGAAAAAGGCCGGAGGGAAAGGGGGGAAATTGGAAGGTGGGAAAGGTGGGGGGGAAATAGGGTAGGGAAAGGTTTGGAAAGGTTGGAGCGGCAAGGGCAGGGCACACCGGCAGCGGAAACAGGGGACGGCAAAGTTTGCAGCGGCAAAGTTTTGGAGCCAATGGTGCGGGGAATAGGGTTGGTCAAAAGTGTTGCAGGGAATGGCTAGTGGCAAGGGTTCAGGGCAAGGGCTTTGCAGCGGCGATAGTACAGCAGCGGCAATAGCGCCGCACAGCGGCAACAGCGTTGTGCAATAGTAATATGTTGTAGCGGCAATAGCGGTTGCAGCGGCGTGATATGTTGTGCAGCGGCAACAGTGCTGTGTACTGGAAATGCGTTGTATGGCAATAGGGTGTTATGCAGCGGTGATAGTGCTGTGCAGCGGCAACAGCGTTGCGTAATGGCACAGCGTTGCGTGGCGGCGATAGCGCCGTGCAGCGGCAACAGTGCTGCGTACGGCAACAGTGTCATAGCCAGTAACAGCCGCCATGGAATGCAAGATATTGCAGTGGTAATAGTGTTGTGTAGTGTTGATAGTGTTGCATTGGCAATAGCGGTTAAAAATGGCAACAGTGTTGCAGCGGCACAGTGCTGCAGCGATTAACAGCGTTGCACCGATCATAGCATCGAGCAGCGGTAATCACCGCCGTGCGCTGGCAACAGCGCTGCAGAGCCAAGAGCCGCCCGCAGCGGCCATACTTGCCGTGCAACGGCAATAGCGCTCGTGCAGCGGCAATAGTGTCATTAGCGGCAATGGCGTTGCAGCGGTACCAGTGCTGCAGCGGTGATAGCGTTGCAGCGGCAACAGGGCGCCAGCAGCGGCGATGCCGGCATCGCGAAGCCAGTGCTGCACCGGCAACAGCGCTGCGCAGCGGCAACAGCGCTCGCGCACCGGCAACAGCGCCGGTGCATGACAGCGTCAGGCGGCAACAGCGTCAGAAAGTGGCACAGCGTTGTAGCGCACGATGCCGGGGGCACGCAACAGCGCTGCGCAGCGGCAACAGTCGCGCGGCATGTCGCAGCGGCACCAGTGCTGCCCCCAGCGCAGCAGGCAGGCAGCGGCGCGGCGCGGCAGCATCAGTGCCGCAGCACGTGCAGCGCAGTCTCTTGATTGGAAGCGTCGCGCAGTCTGATAGCGCTGCGTAGCCTTGATATGCTGTGGCCTGATAAAGTGCTGCAGCGGTGATAGCGCTGGTGCGGAAACGGTGTCAGAAGTATAATAGTGCTGCGTAGCAATAGTGCGTTGTGTAGTGGCAATAGCGTTGCGTAGCGGCAATAGTGTCAGAGCGGCATTAGTGCTGCGTAGTGGCACAATGTGCAGCGGCAAAAAGCACAGGTCAATGAAAGCCAGAAAGTAACAGTGCCGTGCAGTGGTAATAGTGTTGTGTAGTTGTAATAGTGTTGTGTAGTAATAATAGTGTTGTGTATTGTTAATAGTGTTGTAGTGGTAATAGTGTTGTAGTGATAATAGTGTTGTAGTGGGTATAGCATTGTGTAGTGGTAATACTGCTGTGTAGTGGAAAGGTTGAATAATAGTGTTAGTGGATAGTGTGTGTAGTGCGTGAAGTGGTGTGTATAGTGTGTGTAGTGGTGATAGTGTTGTGTATGTGATAGTGTTGTGTGGATAGTGTTGTGTAGTGGTAATAGTGTTGTGTAGTGGTATAGTGTTGTGTAGTGGTAATAGTGTTGTGTAGTGGTAATAGTGTTGTGTAGTGGTGATAGTGTTGTGTAGTGGTGATAGTGTTGTGTACTGGTAATAGTGTTGTGTAGTGGAAATAGTGCTGTGTATTTATATAGTGTTGTAGTGGTAATAGTGTTATGTAGTGGTGATAGTGTTGTAGTGATAAAAGTGTTATAGTGGTAATAGTGTTGTGTAGTTGTAATAGTGTTGTGTAGTGGTAATAGTGTTGTGTAGTTTAATAGTGTTGTAGTGGTAATAGTGTTGTGTAGTGATAATAGTGTTGTGTAGTGGTAATAGTGTTGTAGTGGTAATAGCATTGAGTAGTGGTAATAGTGTTGTGATTTGGTAATAGTGTTGTAGTGGTAATAGTGTTATGTAGTGGTGATAGTGTTGTAGTGATAACAGTGTTGTAGTGGTAATAGTGTTGTGTAGTTGTAATAGTGTTGTGTAGTTGTAATAGTGTTGTGTATTGGTAATAGTGTTGTAGTGGTAATAGTGTTGTGTAGTATTGATAGTTGTAGTGATAATAGTGTTGTAGTGGTAATAGTGTTGAGTAGTGGTAATACTGCTGTGTAGTGGTAACAGTGTTGTGTAGTGGTAGTGTTGGTAGTGGTAATAGTTTTGTGTTGAGGTTTATAGTATCTGGCCCCCTAGACTGTACTCCGTCTGCGGTCTTCTTTGCCCTTCTCTAATCTTCATGACTTTGCACTTGGTGGGGTTGAACTCCAGGAGCTAATTGCTGGACTAGGCTTGCAGCCTGTCCACATCCCTTTGTAGTTCTGCCTGGTCCTCGTCCGATTGGATTCTTCTCATCAACTACACATCATCTGCAAACAGGGACACTTCGGAGTCTATTCCTTCCGTCATTTCGTTCACAAATACCAGGAATAGCACCGGTCCTAGGACTGACCCCTGTGGAACCCCACTCGTCGCTGGCGCCCACTCTGACACCTCGCCACGTACCATGACTCGCTGCTGTCTTCCTGACAGGTATTCCCTGATCCATTGTAGTGCCTTCCCCGTTTACACCTGCCTGGTCCTCCAGCTTCTGCACTAATCTCTTGTGTGGAACTGTGTCAAACGCCTTCTTACAGTCCAAGAATATGCAATCTACCCACCCCTCTCTCTCTTGCCTTATTGCTGTCACCCTGTCGTAGAACTCCAGTAGGTTTGTGACACAGGATTTCCCGTCCCTGAGTGTTGGTGTTGTGTGTGTGTGTGTGTGTGTACTCACCATTGTGGTTGCAGGTCGAGTCATAGCACTGGTGTGTCTGTGAGTGGGTGTGTGTGAGTGTGTGAGTGTGAGGTGATGTGATGTGTGTGTGTGTGTGTGTGTGTGTGTGTGTGTGTGTGTGTGTGTGAGTGTGTGTGTGTGTGTGAGTAGTGTGTGTGAGTGTGTGTGTTGAGGTGTGTGTGAGTGTGTGTAGTAGATGGTGTGTGTGTGTGTGTATTTGCCAATATATTTCTGCTTGGTACACACGTAAAAACTTGGTTATTTTTACCCACCCAAGACCTGAATGAACATACTGTGAAATATTCCAATTATACTTTCTGCTTTCCTCTGTTACCTGAGAATAATGCAACTCTCCAGCCGTACATTTACATCAATATCTTGTGGTTTACGTTGCCTCAGTAAGTGACTCACCATTCTTCATTCCTCAAAGTTTAATCATGCGTCTTCTACCAAGAAAATTATTATTTTTTCTGACATTTCCATCTGGTGACAACACTAGGACAGGAGTGACTTAGACTGAGTGAGTGTGAGTTAGTCAGGGAGTGTACTCATCTAATTGTACCCATCTAATTGTGCTTTATGGCTTTCGTGTTTCAGCTCTTGGCTCCTCTTCTCTGTTTGCCGCTACTGCTTCACTCTATTCTACCTGCATGAGCCCTGTCATACCTGTTCTTTAAGCTATGTATAGATTTTTCCTCTACCACTTCTCTGTCTAGGTCGTTCCACTTTCTAATCACTCTAAGGATAAAGAATTATTTCATAACATCCCTGTGACTCATCTGTGCTTTAACGTCCAGCTGTGCCCTTGCGTACCTGAGTCCCGCCTCTCTAACAAGCTCTCCATATCAGTTCCTCTGAACACTTTGTACGTCATAATCATGTCACTTCTAGTCTCTTCTGTCCTCTAGTATCGTCAGGTTTATCTCCTTTAACCTCCCCACATAGGTCATACCCCCCAGGTCTTGGACTTGTTTCCTTGCAAACTCTTACATTTTTTCTGGCTTCTCATGCTTAACTAGATGTGGGTTTCATATTGGCACCGCATACTCCAGGATGGGCCTGACATATGCCGTGAACAAGGGCGTGAATGCCTCTTTGTTGCCAATGTCGCTTTTGCTGTACCGGTTATTGTGGTGACGTGTTACTCAGGCGACATGCTGGGAACTTGCCTTTGTTGACTGAGTGTGTGTACAGCAGGAGAGCAGGAATGTGTACAGCAGGAGAGCAGAAATGTGTACAGGAGAGCAAGAATGTGTACAGCAGGAGAGCAGGAATGTGTACAGCGGGAGAGCAAGAAAGACAAGAATGGGTCGACTGTATTTTCATGAACTGGAGGACGACATTAACACTACACCTCACCTGAGGGCGAGTCACAAATCAAGGAACAAGAATAAATAGAAAAATCAGATAAAGGAATAACTAACGAACAGAAAACAGAAAGACATGCACGCACGTATGCACACATACATGCATACACACACACACACACACACACATACACACACACACATCACACACACACATACACACATACACACATACATACAAACACACACACATACATACACACACACACATACACACACACACACACACATACACACACACACACACACACAACTTGTAGGGCTCTGTGCATATAAGTGTTTTTGAGGGCTACACAAGGGTAATGCAGGGGTTATCAAGTGTGTCAGGGTAGTGAACAACCCTTGAAGTGATTTACAAGTTGCCCTGAGCCACATAAGTGTGGGGAGAGCCATAATTTTATAAGTGAACTAGAAATAAATATTTGGTGGCGGGATCAGTGGGCCTAGTGTGCTCCAGGCGACGTTGCCACATGTGTCATCCTAGATAATAAAGTGAAATAAATATGTGACAAGTGAAAGAAATACAGTGAATAGGTTATATTATATATCGACAAGAAACGAAAGTGGATATACGCCAGAACATCACATCGAGTTGGACAATCTACAGGATACTACACGCTGGGCAGCTGCATCTCATCATAAGTATTCACCTATGCGTGGTTTTTGGGGTGTCGGGTGTAAGTTCCAATTTCCTAACCACTAAGCTGTTTTTAAACGGTCAACTCTCATAGTAAGATAAGGAATAGGATATCAAGTACTCAGTAACAAATAGCAATTGGTAATTTCTAGTAGAAAAGGGCGAGCAGACAGGTGAATCATAGAATACATTAACTGGTAGATCAGGTGTGTCAGGTCAGGTAGAGGAGCACTGTAGACTACGTGTTACTCGCAGACCTCACATACCACTCATACACCATAACACAATTTCACCACTACTTTTCACACAATAAATCCACACACATATAGTTCCACACACACACACACATTAACTGGTAGGTCAGGTGTGTCAGGTCAGGCCAGGTAGAGAAGCACTGCAGACAACGTGTCACTCGCAAACTCCACATACACACCCATACACCATAACACACAATTTCACCACTACTATTCACACATACATACACACACAAACATACATACATACACACACACATACATACACACACACACACACACATACATACACACACACAAAACTAACACACACACAAAACTAACACACACACAAAACTATCACACACAAAACTAACGCACACACATACACATACACACACAAAACTAACACACACACAGGCCCACACACACTCTTTCCCCCTGCTCCCTCCACCCACCTCTCCCTCACTCCCTTCCCTGAACCCCCTCTCTCACCTACCTCCTCCCCCTCTCTCACCCACTGTAAAAGCCTGTTATAAATAATGCATATTGAGCTAACTGTTTCTATAACATTAACAAAAAATAATTCACTCTTGTACTCTGTGTAACTTATATAATGACCATATAAACTGTAATTGCAATGCAACTAATTGTTTTAAATTGTTTGATCTCGTTCAATTAATTGCATTGCAACAATTAATAAATTATTATGTTCAACTTATGTTCAAATTTTACAACTTACATACACAATTATACCCATTTTGTAAATTATCAACCATAATTTTTTACCATACTATTAATACTATAGTATTAATTAATCTTAAGAATGCCCACAATGCACAGCATATTAGGGGCTTTTGTCATGTACACCTCATTTATACCTAACTATGTATCATGTCTAAATAACAACATTGTATCATGTCTAAATAAACTATTATTATTATTATTATTATATAAAAAAAAAATTTTTTTACATACTTTTGGGTGTCTGAAACGGATTAATTTGATTTACATTATTTCTTATGGGGAAAATGTTTTTGAAAATACGTGTAGTCCATTTTGAAAATCGGCGGCCTCTCAGGAACAGATTAATCACGATTTTCAAGGGTCCACTGTAATTGTATAAATATTATAAGCGCATTTATGAACGCACATTAGACCCACCAGCTGACATGTATTGGACGCGTGATGTGATTTGTTTACTCTTGAACATTGGCAAAAATCAAACATTTCCGCTACTTTGAGCTCAATTTCAATCTATTTTCATTACTATAACCAATCAAAATCATCTCTATTTCTGTAATATATTCCATTCTATCAAATAAGACCAAGAAACTGCAAATACAGCCATAAAAACCAAACAAAAATATAATGCAAAGTCACTGTTTTAATTAAAAAACTCAAGTTTTATTTCTCATTATGCACTGCGTGCTGCAGGATTTGTTTTTTACGGTGCACACCTACCAAGTAGATGCATTCTCTCGTATCTAGGCTCAAATTTACCGCTCACAGCTTATCTCAGTGAGCTGAGCTCATGACATAGTACTATGGCATGGATCCAGGCTTCAAAGCCGTAGAACTACGGGACGGACCCTCAAAGGGTTAATTTCTTTTTTTTTTTTTTAACCCTTAAACTGTCCACACGTAGATATACGTTCACTCGCGTAGCTGACCGAACGTAGATCTATGTTTTTTTTCAAATGCTTTTAACCTTGCCACGATAAGCCTGAGTTGCCTATAGATTAGAGAATGGGTCTGTGCACTCAGTGTGTGTAGTATTACAAAATGTGGGAATGACAAACAAAATGCACTCTTCATTTTAAAGAAAAAGAACAATTTATTTTTTTCTCAAAATACTCGGTCAGCTACGCGAGTGAACGTATATCTACGTGTGGACAGTTTAAGGGTTAATTAAATACCCATCCTCTGCAGATTCTCTTCAAACTCTCCCAAAAGCACAGTGTCGTCAGCAAAAAGCAACTGTGACAACTCTCATTTTGTGTTAGATTCTTTATCTTTTAATCCC
Organism: Cherax destructor; assembly: GCA_009830355.1. NCBI lineage: Eukaryota > Metazoa > Arthropoda > Malacostraca > Decapoda > Parastacidae > Cherax > Cherax destructor. Next base: position 38,086 of record WNWK01016213.1, on the reverse strand, counting down.
ACACCTCTTGCTAACACCCAGACATTCACTTCTCTTGCAACCTTATCTATAAATACTCTACATACTCTTAACTTGAGCCTCATTGTCCTCGTAAAAACTCTTAACTGCTTTCAGTAGCCTACCACCTATTCCATACTAGAGAACATCTTCCACATTGCTCCCCTATTCACCCTAAATGCAACAAAAATTTCTTTACCCTTATCTAAATGCTGTTCACTTGGATGTTTCAAACACTTGGTCTACACATCCCCTACCCTTCCTAAAGCTGCCTTGTTCCTATGATCATGCTCACCATCTTACTCCTAATTCTTTCAATAACTGAGTATGCCTTACCAGGTATATTCAGGCTTTTTTTCCCTATAATTCTTACTCTTTTGTCCCCTATGCCTTTATACAAAGGAACTATGCATGCTCTCTGTCAATCCCTAGGCACCTTACCCCTCTTTCATACATTTATTAAAAACACCAACCATTCCGAAATTATATCCCCACCTGCTTTCAACATTTCTGTCTTGATCCCATTAATCCCAGCTGCTTTATCCCCTTTCATTCTTCCCACTGCCTCATGCACCTCCTCCACATTTACATCACATCTGGCTCTTCCTCACTCCTGAAAGATGTTATACCTTCCTGACCAATTCACAAAAATCACAGCTTCCCTATCTTCAACCAGTTCCTCAAAATACAGGTGGCCCTCCACATACGCGAGGGTTAGGGGATCAAGAACCTCGCGAATTTTCAACATTCGCGAATGTTTAGTGCATAAATACAGTGGACCCCCGAGTTTCGTAAAAACTTCACTCCTGAAGTCTGCTCAAGTGCCATTACCGAACGAATTTACTCCCTTAAGGAAAAATTTCACGTAGGTTAGTCTATTTCAGATCCCCAAAAATACACTTCCACAAGAACTTATCAAAATTATACTTCATAATTGCACGATTCGGTATTCTCTATCATTTCATAAGAATTTTTTTTTTTTTTCGAAAAATTTGCGACCCTGAGAACGAGTTTGGGAGAGGGCCTCGCGACCCCCAAAGGGTTAAGAGGCTATGTTAGTCCCTAGTATGGTTTGAACATTGTCTGTTCATCTTCGACTTATGGTGATAGCTATCACCATAAGTCAGATGAATAGACAATGTTCAAACCATACCATATTGACATTTTCATTAATCCATCTATGATATTTTCTTCAAAATTATATAAGAAACACGTTACATAGCATATAAACATGCTATGTTTATATACAGTCTCTCCTCACTTAACGACGGAGATAGGGGCCTAAGACCCCGTCGGTAAATGATTTCGTCGCTAATCGAGTAATCACCCCATACTGACACTTCAAAAGTGTCACCAACCAAAATTAAAAATTCAGTTTTATGTTTGTTGGGAAATTCCTTTCAATCTGTTTATTATTAATGGTAATACAACATGAAATAGGTCAGTGACTTACTTCCAAGATATTCCAGGAAACGCTTACATAGCTGATTACTTACAAAAAAAAAAATAGAGAAAATCACACTTTTTTTCAGTCTTTGCATAGGGTAAGAGTGATCTTCTATAGTTACCCTTCAGGCGGGTAACGTTTTCTGTAATGGTTGCTGGAAAAGAGAGACTTGTCAATCCCAGGTGAAGGACCGGATGCAGTGCGTTACCGGAGATTTCGTGAGATTCTACAAGGACTTGCCGCGCTGTATAACCCTTGTGGTTTAGCGCTTCTTTTGATAATAATAATAATCTACAAGGACCTCTTCTAACAGCTGCACCAGCGTGACATCACGTCACCTATGACAGGGAAACCCGTCCTGGGTGATGGAATATAACAGGGAGACCCGTCCAGGGTTATGGAATATGACAGGGAAACCCGTCCAGGGTGATGGAATATGACAGGGAAACCCGTCCAGGGTGATGCACTTTTTTTATTATTAGTACAGTGGACCCCCGAGTTTCGTAAAAACTTCACTCCTGAAGTCTGCTCAAGTGCCATTACCGAACGAATTTACTCCCTTAAGGAAAAATTTCACGTAGGTTAGTCTATTTCAGACCCCCAAAAATACACTTCCACAAGAACTTACAAAATTATACTTACATAATTGCACGATTTCCGGGGTATTCGTTAACCGAGGGTCCACTGTATTACCATAAACATACCTTGTTCACTGAGTTTAATCATTTATTGAGCTGGCATGAGAGACACAGAGAACGTAATAACAATAATTAATAATAATAATCGCTCTGGAGTGCTTTAGATGTCAGCTGCAACCTATACAAAATACGTATGACATTTACAGCGCCCCAGAGTGATTATTAATTATATTTTATTATTGTTGTATTATTATTATTATTATTATTATTATTATTATTATTATTATTATTATTATTATTATCACCATTGACATACCTTGTTCACCGAGTATAATAATTTCTTGAGCTGCCACAAGAGACAAAATGTCAACATAGACGAACAAACCAGCTGATCCCTCATTAAACTCGGTGAACAAGGTATGTCGATGGTAATAATAATAATACATAATAATAATAATAATAATCACTCTGGAGTGGTTTAAATGTCAGCTACCAAACCTGTACAAAATATGTATGACACAGCCTTCTTACAGTCTCTTGAGTACACTAGCTTTCACTTGTCTCCATATTTGTACAATAATCTTTATAATCTTCATTTTCACCTCAAGATCGAGAGCCTTCCTTTGTTTCTTAGCGCTTCCTTCAGGTGAAGTCAAGATCTTTCTTTTTGCCGACATCTTGTACTATGGGATGTAAAATAAAGTGCAAATTTGTACAAATATGTAGTCTTGGAGACAGTGAAAGCTAGTGTACTGAGTGGGTGTAGGAAGGAGTCTGAGATGCTTGACGCTGAGACGCCGCACTGCCTGTATGTCATACGTATTTTGTACAGGTTTGGTAGCTGACATTTAACCCTTTGGGGGTCGGTGCCGTACTAGTACGTTTTACGAGCAGGGGTTGGGGCCGTACTAGTACGCCCAAATTCTAGCGGCCTCAATTTAAGCAGAAAACGTCTGGTAGGCATACATATTTAAGAATGGGTCTGTGTGGTCAGTGTGCGCAGTATAAAAAAAATCCTGCAGTACACACTGCATAATGAGAGAAAAAAAACTGACCGTTTTTTTCGATTAAAACAGCGACTTTGCAGTCGATTTTCGTATGGTTTTTATTGATGTATTCGCGTTTTCTTGGTCTCATTTGATAGAATGGAAGATATATTACAGAAATAGAGATCATTTTGATTGGTATGACAATGACAAGTACCTTGAAATTGAGCTCAAAGTAGCGGAAATGTTCGATTTTTGACGATGTTCAAGAGTAAACAAATCACACCATGCCTCCAATACACATCAACTGGCGAGTCTTATATTCATGCACAAGTGCTCTGATATTATTTATACCATTTTTACAATGATGCAGTTGTATACATAACAGTAAATCTTCTATTTTTTGTGAGAATAAAAATTCAAAATGAAAAGCAAAAGTAATGGAACAGGGGCCTGGAGACGTGACTAATGAACAGAGAACATGTTATTTTAGTACCAGGAATGTCTGCCTTGTTTACTCTGGACCCTATTTTGAAATTGGCATCGTTTGAAATTTGTGTGAAATTGGAAAATTGCCATTTTCTGACCACTATTTTGGGTAGATGAAATTGGTAAATAGGCGGTTTCTTGTGCTCAATCGATAGAAAAAATGGAGTTCTAGCGAAATAGCTATAATTTTAGGAGACTGAAACATTGGAATTTGTCGAAAATAGGGCTCAAAGTGGGCAAAATCGCCGATGCGTAAGTGTCATGGCTACCGCTAACTTCGCGAAAGCATAATTCCGTTAGTTTTCGATCAAATTTCATAATTTTGGTGGCGTTATGATCGGAAAAAGATTCTCTATCATTTCATAAGAAAAAATTAATTTTTTTTTTTCCAAAAAAATTTCGACCCCAGGAACACTTTCCTGAGAAGGCCTGTCGACCCCCAAAGGGTTAAACCACTCCAGAGTGATTATTATTATATATAACTTGATTTTATTGCATTTTTTGACGATTTAAGGCATTTTCAAGGATTTTCTGAAAAACTATTTTTTTTAGATAAAATATACCTATAAGTAAGGTTCCTAAAAGAAAATCATAAAATTTTGCTTACTTTTCCCATAAATTTCAATTGCAGTAACCTTGAGACTGCAAAATTATTCCTTAACGTCTACGATGCTAATCTGCATCTTTAGCTGCCACTTATGTTCCTTGGCTTCTGTCATCACATTTCAAACAATCTGTTCTCTTCCAATTTCTCTCTTATCAGATTTTTTTTTGCCATCATGTCTTTACTGGTGATCCTATTAACTGTTGATGTAAGAATCGTGAATCATTTCTCAAACATCCATTTACGATGTCATTTGTTTCATTGTTATCAGTTTCTTCACTATTCTCAGTTTCCGTGTCATAAGCAACAGGCATATTAGTGTCCTCACTATGTGAGTAGGGGGTAACATAATAGTAACATATTATTAAAAATTGAGATTATCGTATAGGAAAGTAATACTGAGCATTTTTCAAAGTAATTTATAGTATGATCATTTAGTTTTGGGTGAGTAGGTGGTTTTTGAGTTGTCTTAAATTGATTTTCAGACAAGATTATCTTAATATTTACTGGTAATGAATTCCAGATTCTGGGGCCCTTTATGTGCATAGAATTTTTACATAGGTTGATATGAACACGGGGTATATCAAAAAGTGATCTGTGTCTTGTGTTGTGGTCATGGGTCCTATTAAAGTTGGTGAGGAGAATTTTGAGCGGAGGGTTTATATTAGAGTGTAAAGTTTTATATATGTAGTAGGCACAAGAGTAAGTATGAATGTTCTTTACGGTGAGTAGTTTTAGACTTTTGAATATTGGTGGAGTATGCTGTCTAGAGTGGGAATTTGTTATCATTCTGACTGCGGCCTTTTGTTGTGTTATGAGTGGTCTAAGGTGATTTAATGTTTTTGATCCCCATGCACATATTCCATAGGTGAGATACGTGTAGATAAGTGAATGATATAGTACAAGGAGAGCTGATTGTGGTACATAATAGCGTATCTTTGATAATATGCCTACTGTCTTCGAGATTTTCTTGGAAATTTGTTGTATGTGTGTTTGGAATTTAAGGCTACTGTCAAGGTGTACCATTGAGCGTTATGTTAAGTGGAACATTTGTGGCTTTGCTTCCAAACTGTATGAAGTAGGTCTTGTCAGTATTGAGAGTAAGCTTGTTAGTCGTCATCCACGTTGATATTTTCTGTAATTCGGCATTAACAGTGTTGGCCAGTATAACTGGATTTGGGTGAGAGAAGACATATGTTGTGTCACCTGCAAATAAAATGGGTTTGAGTAGTTGTGATACATTCGGTAGGTCATTTATGTAAATGAGGAATAGGAGTGGCCCCAGGACACTTCCTTGAAGGACTCCGACTGTAATTTGTTGTGTGGAAGAGTTCGCTCCATTTGTGTACACGTTTTGGCTTCTGTTGGTGAGGTAAGACTTTAGGTAGTTGAGTGGGTGCCCCCTTATACCATAATGTGCTAATTTTGTGAGCAGTAAATCATGGTCGACTGTATCAAAAGCTTTGTGTAGATCAATGAAGATTCCCAGTGGGACTTCTTTCTTCTCAAGTGCGGTATATATTAACTCCAACATGTGCATAATAGCATCGTTTGTGCTCTTGTTTGTCCTGAATCCAAATTGACAGGGGTTGAGTACATTGTGTGAGACGAGGTAGGAATAGATTTGTCTATGAATTAATTTTTCGAAGATTTTAGAAAGCAATGGTAAATTAGAAATTGGTCTATAATTATTCAGGTCTGTTTGATCACCTCCTTTGTGGATCTTTGTGAATCCCTCCGATATGGTGAATTGTAATGTTGCTACTTAGCTTATTGATGAATCCAAGAAGTCGCAGCCATCCCCGACATCTTCACAGAGGATACATCCATGGCCTCATTCCCCACGGGCTGTATGGTAAAAAATATACACGTGATTATAATATATTGCCCCAAAGGAGCGTATGCTCATAACTTCAGTCATTATAAATTATAAAGACTGAGGAGGTCACTCACGTGTTTGGACTTAAAAGTCCACGCATAACCGCCGTCAATAGGTAAATTTTGATGCTCCTGACATACAAGAACTGCGCCGTTCCCTGCCTGGCAAGAACATAAAAACATACCTTGCTCGTGTAATGTGAGCGATGGTGTTGACTCCACCATATACTGCGGAAATGCTGTCTTGATTTGTAGAATGCCGCTGATGAGTCACCGTCTTGGTTTCGATGGAGTTCTCTAGCGATTGTCTCTAGGTTTGTCTTTTAGCAGTAATAAGAAGCTGCACACACTTCTGAATATACCGCTATTTTAAACACTAAACACGCTGGAACAGAGTTCTTATCTTATTTCCCGACGTTAGTGGAGATTGAGGGAGAACGAACGCACACGACGAATGTCTCTTTGTATGCCTTTCCCATTAGGTATCTTAGATCAATCTACCGCGCTCCTGCATCCCGCAGCTCGGGCAAGCTGGGCATCGCTGACCTCAGCACAATTCTACACTTGCTAAACACTGCAAGAAGTTGCAAATCAAATGCTTGTGTTCTCTAAATACTTCGATCACTGGAGCACATGATTGTAATGTTCAAGTGTAGGAACTAATACAGCAGTTTACTATAACTTTCCTGCTAAGGTCAAGAGTTACATTTATATCAAATGTTTCAATCACTCGTATACATTCGTTACAACCCTGGTCAGCTACTACGTGACTCTTGGCTGTTTGGGTTCGTCCATATGTTTTCAATTAAACTATTGACCAGTAAACCCAGACACGACGTCTGGCCCTTTCTAAGGTCAGAAAGGGCTGATACCCCCCTCTTTTGGAGAATTTTCTCCACAGAAGAGATGAAAGGAAGGAAGGAAGGAAAGAAAGAAAGGAAGGAGAGATGAGAGGAAGGAACAAAAGAAGTAAGAAAGGAAGGCAGGAAGGAAGAGATGAGAGGAAGGAAGGAAGGAAGGGAATAAGTAAGGAAGGAAGAAAGTAAGCTAGGAAGGAGGTTGTGGGGAAGAAGACATGCAACCCCTTTTGTATTGACAGGTTGACAGCAGTGAGGGTAGTGAGTAATGGTATAATATGTCATTTTGACAGCTGCCCTACCCTGACTCAGCAAATTTAGATGTCCACACACACAGCTTCAAGGCTAAGGGAAGTTGATGGAAAGTTTCCAGTCATTATATATGTGTATATATATTATAGAACAATAGTAATAAAAAAAAAATTTCATTGTTGATTTGTGTAAACAAGTTTTATAAACAATATAATGATGATAATGTTTTTGCCGTTATTGTGTTGCATACAACGAGTGTATGTATGTACACAAAAAAACTTCAAATGGGAGTAAATATAAGTGTACCAGTGAGCGGCATGCCACCATATCTCGGTACGTATTGATGCAAAAAAAAATTTTTTTAGGATAAAAACAATCAGAAAAATAATCTTAACATTTTGATAAGAAAAAAATATTTTTTTTTTTTCGAATATTTTGCGACAACAGGAGAGCACTCAGGATTGGGGGTTGCGACAGTCAAAGGGTTAAAAAATGATTAAACTCAGTGAACAAGGTATGTGATGGTGATAATAATATTATTAAATAAAGATAAAGATTTATTTCTTGTAATAATAACAATCGCTCTGGAGTGCTTTAAATGTCTGCTACAAAACCTATACAAGTGCTGGTGCACTTCTATCTTGTACTATGGGGTACACAATCAAGTTCAAATTTGTACAAATATGTAGCCTTGGAGACTTTAAAAGCTAGTGTACCGAGTGGCTGTAAGAAGGAGATTGAGCTGTGTGACCCACGTTCTCATACGGCATACAATTTTTTTTTTTTTACTCATCGGAGATCCCATCGTAACTCCAAGTTGTCTGTAAACGAGTACGTCGTTAAGTGAGGAGAGACTGTACTGTGGAGGTGTGGTAACCGGGCGGAGGGAAAACATTACATTTTCTCTGGTCCAGCATCAGAGAAAACGTGTATGTATCTGCGTTGGCCCAGTCACTCCCCTTAACCCTTTGACTGTCGCAACCCCCAATCCTGAGTGCTCTTCTGTTGTCGCAAAATTAAAAAAAAAAATTATTTTTTCTTATGAAATGATAGAGAATCTTTTCCCGATTGTAATGACACCAAAATTATGAAATTTGGTGGAAAACTTACGGAATTACGCTCTCGCGAAGTTAGTGATCTCAGCAATCTATACGCATCGGCAATTTCGCCGACTTTGACCCCTATTTTCAGTCAATTCCATTGTTCCAGTCGACCAAACTCATAGCTATTTCTTCAGAACTCCATTTGTTCTATCGATTGAGTACAAGAAACCGCCAATTTATCAATTACAACTACCCAATAAAGTGGTCCGAAATTGGCAATTTGGCCAATTTCATGCAAAATAAAAAAGATGTCAATTTCAAAATAGGGTCCAGAATAAATAATGCAGACATTCTTGGCACTAAAATAAGATTTTCTTTTTCATCAGTCACATCTCCAGGCCCCTCTTATATTACTCTTGCTTTCTATTTTGATTTTTTATTCACACAAAAAATAGAAGATTTACTGTTATGTAGACTACTGCATTATTGTAAAAATGGTATAAATAATATCAGTGCACTTGTCAAAAAATATTAGACTCACCAGTTGACGTGTATTGGACGCGGGGCGTGATTTGTTTACTCTTAAACATTGGCAAAAATCGAACATTTCCTCTACTTTGAGCTCAATTTCAAGGTAGTTTTCCTCAAGAAACTAATCAAAATCATCTCTTTTTCTGTAATATGTTTTCCATTCTTTCAAACGAGACCAAGAAAAAAGAATACAACCATAAATACTATACGAAAATGCACCTCAAAGTCGGCATTTCAATCCAAAAACACAGTCAGTTTCTTTTTTCTCATGCACTGCGTGCTGCAGGATTTTTTTTTTTATACAGCGCACACTGACCACACAGACCCATTCTCTCACATGTGGGCCTACCAGCTTTCTCCCCCTTGATTTGAAGCCGCTAGAATTTTTGAGTATACAGTGAACCCCTGAGTAACGAACACCCAAGAAATCATACAATTATGTAAGTATAATATTGTAAGTCCTTGTGGAAGTGTATTTTTGGGGGTCTGAAATAGACTAACCTACGTGACATTATTCCTTAAGGGAGTAAATTTGTTCCGTAATGGCACTTGAGCAGGTTTCTGGAATGAAGTTTTAATGTTAATCGGGGGTCCACTGTATATACATCCAAAACACTGGCTTGTAAGACGTATATATACGACCGAAACAGTCACAGGGTTAATGTAGGGGCGAACGAAATCATTTTTTTTTAGGTCAAATTTCAATGAGATTTTCACAGTGATTTATACAGCTTTTAAAAACCTATACACTGTGTTTGTTGTGACTTTTTGCCTTTAAGTTAGATAGAAAAAAATAAATTGTGCCAAATTTTATTGGTCACAAAACTTTCCATTTTCTACAGAATTGGGAAATGATAAATGAAAGATAAGATCATAATTGTTGACCCAATTCTTTTAAGCGAAAATGTCAGTAGATTCCATAATAAAAAATGTTGAAGTTAGTTATTTTTTTTTTTATGTGGGGAAAAAAAATCAATAAAAACAGCTGTAAAAGATATTGGAAATCCTCATAGGGTGTTTGATGAGCAATCATTACTCAATAATGTGTGCAAAAATCATGACAATCCTATTAATACTGTTCGCAAAAGATGGAACACAATGCCAATAACTTATTTCTGAGTTGTTCATATATTTTTTTCTGTAAAACATTAATGGATACGGCACGCTAAATCTGAGCGTGTTGCATACATCAACACTTGTTGCGACCCCAGAGGCGACTGAGCTAGCATTAGTTCCTGCAATTGAATGGAGGCGTCAGTGATGTTGCTATGTAGTGAATTTTGAATGAAACAATCATAAAAATCGTAATTTTGTGAGGGAAAAAATAACACTAATTGCCAACATGTATTATTTATGACAGCAAAAACAAAAAAATTACATTTAAGGAAAAACATAGTGGACCCCCGAGTTACGAACACCCCGGAAATCGTATAATTATGTAAGTATAATATTGTAAGTGCTTTTGTAAGTGTATTTTTGGGGGTCTGAAATTGACTAACCTACTTGACATTATTTCTTAAGGGAGTAAATTTGTTCGGTAATGGCACTTGAGCAAGCTTCTGGAATTAATTTTGTGCGTTACTCGGGGGTCCACTGTACTTAGAAATATGATAGAAACAAACTGATTACACCAAAATGTTGCCAGAATGATGCACTATCTTTTGGTAAGAAAACTTTTTTTTCCATAATTTTTCAATCTTCCTTTCCTAATCACTCAAAAGAGGCTCGCCCCTCCCTTAAGACTACAAATATTTTAAGGTAAGTAATGAATGTACTGTGTATGTATTTTACTTTTTATTGTGTTTTTTAATGCCTAGTTCTATTAATAACTTAATATAAGTTAGTGTAAACTTGTCTGGCATTTATATGCATTTATAGGTGGAAAAAATGGCATTCTGCTTTCTGGCAGTAGCCTGGAACCTAACCTGTCGTATAAGTGGGGCCCTGCTGTATATTGTTGACAAAACATTTTTACGCAAACCCACTCTGCCTTCCCCACTACCCACACTGCCTTCCCCACCACCCACGCCGTCTTCCCCACCACCCACATGTTGCTATGTTTACACGTACCCACGCTCCCTTTCCCACCACCGACGCTAACTTCCCCACAACCCACACTGCCTTCCCCACCACCCACACTGTCTTTCCCACCAACAATGCTGTCTTCCTCACCACCCACATGGAAATAAGTCACTTTGTCTGACTTTTTTGGTGGAAGGTTGATAATCGTCTGGGTTTTCAGCACTATTTCTGGTATCCTGAGCATTGCTTTCTGTCACAAACTCCTCAAAACCATTAGATTCATCTTCACTGACACTTCAGTCTGTGTTAGAACTATCACTTGGGAAGGGAAGAGTCCTATTTTGCCAGAGAGTGAGATATTCCTTACCACTTGGCTTGGTGACCAAGGTGTACTGAATTAGCACTCCCACAGTGCAATGTGGGTGCCCCGATTTTTGTCATTCTGCGCACACTAACCACGCAGACCCATTCTCTCACATGCAGGCCTACCAGCTTTCTCCCACTAGATTTGAAGCCGCTAGAATTTTGACGTAGTTTTACGGGACCGACACTGGCTCTCCAGCCGTAATATTACGGGACTGACAATGAAAGGGTTAAATGTTGTAGTACATTATGTGTGGGTGTGGTGGCCTGGCCTGGTTACCATTACCTCCCACACCTGACTTTCTACATTAAGACTACAAATATTTTAAGGTAAGTATTGTAAGCATGCTTCTGGCAAGACGGTGATGGAGTGAATGATGATGAAAGTTTTTCTTTTTTGGGCCACTCTACCTTGGTGGGAAACAGCTGATGTGTTAATAAAAATAAAATAAAAGTAGTGAGTGTACTGTACATATATGCATTTATCACTCTGGGGCACTTTAAATGTCGTAGTACAGTGGACCTCCGGATTATATGATTAATCCGTTCCAGAGGGCTTAACTTAAACCGAATATAGCTTAATCCAAATTTATTTTCCCCATAAGAATTAATGGAAATTCAATTAATCCGTTTCATACACGCAAAAGTATTAACCCTTAAATGGTCGAAACGTATATATACGTTCGCATGCCCAGTGCCCCGAATATTTTGAAAAAAAAAAATTATTTTTTTTATATAGAAATATAGAAAACATTTTTTAAGTGTTACCGGATACAAAAAAAACAATTATGGTGAGTAGTTAACGAGATATGAGGCGGAGAAATTGGCACTGGATGCTCACCTGACAGCAACAGGAGCCCTGCCGCTTGCAGAGTTGTTGCCGATATACCTTTTTTTCTTCCTTTTTTTTTATTATTATTATTTTTATATAATTTTTATGTTCTGATAATTACAATTTATAGTAGTTCTTGTGATTTCATAGCCAATCTTTGTTCTGACAGTAATATTAGGTACTGAAATTGTACTTGACCTCTTTAAGGGGGGCTCCATGTCGTGGTAAAGAGGCTATCGGTCTGAGGAATTGGACCTCTTGGTCTTCTTCCTCAGACCGAACCTAATTACCCCCCAATCCCCCCTTCCCTTTCCCATCTTCCCCATCCTCCCTTTTCCCTTTCTTCCTCCTCCTCATCCCCCCCTTATTTCCTTCCCATTTTTCTCCTGGGAGCTTCCCTCCACAGGCATTCTAGTTCCTAGGTAGGGGGAACGGTACGGTGGTCTTCCCTTTTCCGTTGAGGTTCTTGGCGGTGGTGTAGTTTGCCATGGAATCTGGATCGCCCGGGGATGCCCCTCCCTCTCCGGTCTCCCGGGGGGTGACTTTGGGTATCTTTCGGGCGACGAGTGTATCTCTGGAGGACACCTTTCGGATTCCAGGGATGGTGACCGAAGGAGGTATGCTTTGTGGTGGATATCCGGCCGCCCTCTCTTTTGTCCGCCGAGGTAGCTCGGTGGATGTGAGGTTGCTATCCCAGATCGCTGGTTTACTGGCGTGAAGGGTAGGGTATGGCACGGGTTCCATGCAGCATCTGCCCTACTTGCGGTGTTGAGGTCCTCTTGGGCGCGGAGGGTGATTTATGCCCCTTTCATTCCTCCTAGGAGCTATTCCTCCATGTTCCCCCCTTTTGTTTTGTTCTTTCTTTTTTTTTTTCTTAAAAACAAAAAGAAAGAAGAAACCTAACCATGGATGCCCAAGCCTGTGAACCTAACCATGGATGCCCTAAAATGTGAACCTACCCCTGGGCCCCTTCCTGATACCGCACCCAGTACTGACCCTGCCTCGTTAATGGACAACTCTTCGGATATCTCTAATATCTCTGTACCTCTTGCTGGTGCCGGTTCATCACCTGCTTCAGGTACCGGGGTTCCGACCGTCCCTTTTGACACGTCTGACCTTCGCTCTTCTCTGACCTTGATTCTGGCTTCTCCCTCGACGGTGCGGCAATTTTCAGATCGCTCGCCCATCACCCATCGGACCACCCCCGGTCCCGCATCCAAAGACGAAGACCCTTACATGACGATTCGACACTTCCTTCTCGTTCATCTCAGAAATGACCAGCACGTCACGCACTCCCCTTAAACACTTTGTTTCACACTACTCAATGGACAAAATTTTTTACTCTAAGACCGACTACTCCAACTACATATCTTTCCGATCATAGTATTGGTAAAGCTCTCCTACGCCATGTAGGTAAAGAAATGAGATATCATTTCACGCTCTCAAGAGCGGCACTCGCATCATCATGGTCCAGAATGCTGGCCATACTCGCGATCTTTCTGTTCTTACGACCATAGATACTATTCCTATCACTATTGACAAGCATCATTCTCTTAATTCTTGTAGTGGTACTGTCATTTTACCCCACACCATTGTCCAATGGAATTTCCAGACATGTGGTGATTACATTTTGGAGCAGCTTGAGCTCCAAGAACTCTCCTTCAATTTCTAATGTAGTCCCACATTCTGCATCTTTGTCTTCCGAAAATCTGGAAGCTATCGCAGAATTTATTGCAGAGTCAGGAACATTGATGGACACCGCTCCACCTTCGGTTCCTCCTCCTCTCTCTTCTCCATCTACACCCCTCCTTCCTTCACAGCGTCCCACTCCTTCTCTGATTACGAGTTTTATATCTCTCTCCTTCGCGAGCATTGTCTATCCCAGATGTTGATTTTCTGGTTTCTTCCTTGCCGCCACCTCTTCTATTACTTGGCGATTTTAATGCACACCATTTTCTTTGGGGAGGGTCGCACTGTGACTCCCGTGGCGTTCAGTTAGAGGCATTTCTTGCTTCTCTCCCCCTCCATGTTTTAAATACGGGTATTCCTACCCATTTTGACCCCGAACTCATTCTCCTGCATCGATCTTTCCATCTGCTCTTCATCAACTATCTTTGACTTCACCTGTTCTGTCCTCCCAGACTTACATGATAGCGATCATTTCCCAATCATCCTTAAGTCTCCTTCGTATTCTCCACCACCTCGTAGCCCACGCTGGCAATTTGACCGGGCGAAATGGGACCTTTACGCACATCTTACTGCCTTTCGTGAGGTTCCTTCCTCGTCCTCCATTGATGAGGTTTTACATCTCTTTTCGTCCTTTGTCTTCACGGCAGCTTCACATTCTATCCCCCAAACCTCAGGCAAGCATTCTCAGAAGTGTGTGCCTTGGTGGTCTCCTGCTTGTGCTCGGGCAGTACGGTTGAAACGCGCTGCGTGGGGCAGGTATCGGTATAACAGAACCACAGAGAGACTCGTTGATTTTAAGCAGAAGAGAGCAATTGCTCGCCGTGTCATACGTAACGCTAAATGCACTTGCTGGCGAGATTACGTTTCTACGGTCACTTCGGCTTCATCAATGAGTGCAGTCTGGAAGAAAGTGCGGAAATTGAGTGGTAAATTCTCCCCCGACCCGGCTCCTGTTCTTCAGGTTGCCGGTCCGCATTTCTCAGGGGCTCCATCTATGCCCCTCGTTCCTTTCTTCTAAGTCTGCCAGCGAGTTAAAGCCCTTAGATTTTTCTTCTCTCAGAGAAGAATCTTATAATGTGCCTTTTACCCTTCAAGAACTGGAGGCAACACTCTCTGCTTGCCGATCATCGGCAGCTGGGCCAGACGGCATACATATTCGTATGCTACAGCATTTACATCAGTCTGCTCTTACTGTCCTCTTACGACTCTTTAATCTTATATGGTCGCAAGGAGTTATTCCCTAACTGGAAGTCTGCTATTGTTCTTCCTTTTCGCAAACCGGGCACTACGGGACATGATACCTCCCACTACCGTCCAATCGCTCTTACCAGTGCAGTTTGCAAGGTGATGGAACGTCTAGTTAATAGACGTTTGATGTGGTATTTAGAGACTCAAAGTAGTCTCTCCACTAGTCAATATGGCTTTCGTAAGGGTCGTTCTGCCATTGACCTCTTACTACACTTGGATACGTATATTCGTAATCCCTTTGCCAATAACCACTCGGTTATTGCCATCTTTTTCGATCTTGAGAAGGCTTATGACACAACTTGGAAGTATAATATCTTGACCCAGGCCCACTCCTTAGGCCTCCGAGGCAATCTACCATTTTTCCTTAAGGCTTTCTTAACTGAAAGACATTTCCGTGTCCGGGTTAGTAACGAGCTTTCCCCGGACTTTGTCCAAGCTGAAGGTGTCCACCAGGGTTGTGTTCTGAGCACAACACTATTTCTCCTTGCTATAAATAATCTGGCATCAGTTCTTCCATCCAACATTTGGTTATCGCTTTATGTGGATGACTTTGCTATAGCTTGTGCGGGTGCTGACTGTCACCTCATTGCAGTTTTCCTCCAGCATGCCATCAACCGAGTTTCCGATTGGGCCACATCTCACGGGTTTAAATTTTCTAGTAGCAAAACTCATCAAATTACGTTTACTAGACGTTCAGTGGTCTCTGATCATCCGTTGTACCTATATGGCTCACATATCCCAGAACGTGATACAGTCAGGTTTCTCGGCCTCCTGTTTGACCGTCGATTGTCCTGGAAACCTCACATTACCTCTCTGAAGGCAACGTGTCATAGCCGGCTGAACCTCCATAAAACCCTCGCACATCTTTTGTGGGGGGCTGATCGTAGCACTCTCCTCCACCTGCATTCAGCCCTAATTTTATCGAAACTATTATGGTGACCATATATATTCGGCGGCCTTCCCTGCTACTCTTTCCAGCCTTAATCCCATTCATCACCAGGGATTGCGTTTATGCCTTGGTGCATTTCGTTCTTCCCCAGTTGAGAGCCTCTATGTAGAAGCGAACATTCCATTCTTGTCCGATCGTCGTGATGCACATTGCATTCGCTATTATGTTCGCTCCCATGACCTCCGCAATTCTTCCATGTATAGGATTGTAACAGATGTTAGTAAGTGCTCTTTATTTGTCCGTCGCCCCTGTTTACTTCGTCCCTTTTCTCTTCGTCTACATTCACTCGTCTTCCCTTCAACTACCACGTTTATACGTTCATGTGACATCTCCCTTTCCCCTACCCCCTTTGGAAGTCCCTGCTGTCCGTGTCTGTTCTATTCCTCTACCTTGCGCGAAAGCCCAACTACCTATGGCAGCTTCTCGCTCTTTTTTTCTAGACCACTTCCATTCTCATTCCCATGCCATCGCAGTATACACCGATGGTTCAAAGTCATCTGACGGTGTCGGATTCGCAGCAGTCTTCCTGGACAGCATCGTGCAAGGGCATCTGTTACCCTCGGTTAGCATCTTTACGGCTGAATTGTATGCCATTCTTGTGGCACTTATACGTATTGCATCTATGCCTGTATCACCATTTGTGGTCGTTTCAGACTCCCTTAGTGCTCTACAGGCTATCCGTAAAATTGATACACCTCACCCCCTAGTTCTTCGTATCCAACTTTGGTTACGCCTTATCTTTAGCAAGCACAAAGATAGTTTTTTGTTGGGTCCCTGGTCATGTTGACATACAGGGCAATGAACAGGCAGACACTGCTGCGCGGTCAGCAGTACATGACCTTCCAGTTTCATATAGAGGTGTTCCTTTCACGGAATATTTTGCGGTCATTGCTACCCACCTTCGCACCTGTTGGCAACAACGCTGGTCTGACCTGCTAAATAACAAACTTCATTCTATTAAACCGATTATAGGTTTCTGACCTTCTTCTTGTCACCAATGTCGGGGTTGGGAGACTACACTCTTCCGTCTTCACATCGGCCACACTCGTCTTACTCACGGGTCTCTCATGGAGAGGCTCCCTGCCCCTCTCTGTGAGCATTGTCAGGTTCCAGTGTCTGTTCGACATATTCTGTTGGACTGCCCCCACTATCAAGGAGCATGCAGAATTTACCTCCAACGGCGTCTTCGCTCTGCGGCCCTTTCTTTACCTTCTCTTCTTGCTGATGGACCCTCCTTTAATCCTGACTCTCTCGTTGACTTTTTGACAGAAACTGACTTACTACACAAACTCTGAAGATTATACCTCTAGCACCCCCCTCAGTCCCTTCTACCTCGATCTCTTGCTACCCTCTATCCCTGCACTATCCACTGTCCTGCTGCACTCCATACCCTACTAATCATCCATCTCCCTCTTACAACCCATTCTCCCTGCATCCTACAATAACCTGCAGCGCTGTATGACCCCTGTGGTTTAGCGCTTCTATTTGATTATAATAATAATAATTGTACTCAATAAAAATAATGGTAGTGCATAAAAATAATAATAATAATGATAATAAAGTTCCCTTGAAGCCATTATGCAAGATGTGTCACTGCCTTATCTCATCTGATCTCCACTAATGATGACTGGTGACATTTGATGAGGGGTGAGGGGTAGTCTTATCTTTTCTTATCAGTCCAGTAATGACATTTGACGAGCTTACACTGCTTCCCTTTATTTGTTACGCAAACCTGTCTGTCTGTGTGTCTGTCTTTCTGTCTGTCTGTGTCTTTCTTTGTCTGCCTGTGTGTCGTCTCCTTTCTGTCTGCTTGTCTCAGAGAGTAGCTCATGAACCAACTGGTGTTACGCAGATCACAGGCACATTATATCACTTTGTTTTGATTTTTTTAGTTATCTTAGGTAATTTACACTATGTATAATTGTATTTACGTGAGATAGAGACAGATAGATACAGACAGACAGACAGACAGAGATAGACAGCCAATCAGGTACCCAGCTGACCAGCCAGCTGCTGGCCAGCCAGGTGGCCAGCCAGCTGCTTGCCAGCCAGGTAGGCAGGCAGCCAGCTGCTTGCCAGCCAGGCAGGCAGGCAGCCAGCTGGCCTGCCAGCCTGCCAACATCACTTTCCACTTCAAAGGGGAGTGTTAATATGACATGACATCAGTGAATCCTTTGTGTTTGCCGCAGTGTTTGCTATAGCTGGCGCTCAATTTAACTGGTGCTCCCATAAGGTACAGTGGAAACCCGGTGTTCGTCCTGCTCAAAACACTCCCTTTTATGTAAGTGTATTTTTTAAATGCTTTTATAAATGTAGTTTTGGGGGTCTAAAAGGACTAGTCTACTTTACATTATTTCTTAAGGGAATAAATTCGGTTGGTAATGGCACTTGAACAGCATTCTGTTTCGAAAAATGGACGAACACCGGGGGTCCACTGTACTAAGTGGTCCCAGATTTTTTTAATATGGCGCACACCGAGGGTTAAGACCCATTCTATGCTGACCAGGCATCTCAGGCCAATCATGCCAAATTTGGAGGCAGGAAAAATAAAACATAAATATACGTTTGGGGCAGTAGCAGTACTAATGTATATATACGTTTTTATCGTTTAAGGGTTAAAATAAATATTGTTTCCACATTAAATTAAATTATGAGATATAACGTACATAAAACAGTAATAACTTGACACTTACCTTTATTGAAGAGTTGTTGATGTGTGGAAGATGGAAGGAGGGGAGAGGAAGGAGTAGTTGCTAGTGTTTGGAAGGGGAATCCCTTTCCATTAAGACTTCAGGTACCAAGTCCTTTTCCTGGGTTACTTCCCTTCTTTGCTTTTTAATGCCACTAGGACCAGCTTGAGAGTCACTGGACCCCTGTCGCTCAAAAATGTATTCCAGAGAGTTCTGTTTCTGGTGAATGTTTGGAATTGTGCCGGCAACAGGGGGATGTGTTTGTGGACAGGACAAGATAGTCCTTCAAAATGACACTAATATAAACTCTATGGCTTATTTATCTATCACAATTCATCTAATATGACATAATAAACAATATTAATAACAGAAACATGACATATACAGTGGTACCTCGACTTACGATGGTCCCCAGACTCGCCCTTTTATGTAAGTTTATTTTTTTAAATGCTTTTGTAAGTGTAATTTTGGGGGTCTAAAAGGACTAGTCTATTTTATATCATTCCTTATGGGGATAAATTCGTTTGGTAATGGCACTTGAACAGCATTCTGGAATGAAAAAATATCGTAAGTCGAGGTACCACTGTACTTTAGAATGAATAAAATGTCATTACGAATGTGAGGACTGGTGGTGTTGCGTTTGTTGTTGGGTGTATGAGGGCCACTGAAAGATAAGCCTTAAATAAAGATGGCCGCCAGACATGGCAGTGTTGTCAGTCGCCCTATATAACTCCAACAACATTGGAGGAGTTAAGTTTTGTGTCGTCATTTTTCTATAGATTAATGGCTTAACTTACTTGCTACACTGTTAGTGCTACACTTTATCGCTGGCTGGCGCTATAGCCTTTATCAACTCCTGCTGTTTTAGTATCATAACATATCATAGAATCACTGAATCACTTAAGAAGACATTCTCCCCTCTCAGCCCTTTACCAAAGGGCTGGCACTAGGAGCTTTCTTTGGGCCCATGGTGGCTTATTTAGCAGTTGCAAGCACTAAAAACAATGGAATAATGACAAAATGTATGGTATGACTGCGTGTGTGGCGGTCACTCGCTGGTAAACAATGGCACACTGACTCTGGATAGAGCATTGTGTCGTCCAAGGGCACGTGTACGCGTCCAAGACGAATAGCGTATTCTGAGTGGATCATCGTATACCAAACCAATATTTTTACAGACAAAGGTAACGTTTTCTGAATTTAACATAATCTGACGCCATCTTAATCCGGGGGTCCACTGTATATTACGTGTGGGTGGGGTGTTCTGGCTGGCTACCATACCTCCCACACCTGACTTCTTACAATAAATACGACTCACCTTTCACCCTACATTAAGACTACACTTATTTTAAGATAAGTAGAGTGTACTGTGTATTTTACTTTTTATTATTTTTAATGCCTAATTCTATTGCTAACTTAACCCTTAAACTGTCCAAACGTAGATCTACGTTTTTGTGGGCAGTGCTCTGACCTTGATTTTCTCCATAAGAAAGCATGTAAAAAAAAGTAGATATACGTGTGCGTGCGTAGCACTCTGACCTTGATATTCTCAATAAGAAAGTACAGTGGACCCTCGGTTAACGAATACCCCGGAAATCGTGCAATTATGTAAGTATAATTTTGTAAGTTCTTGTGGAAGTGTATTTTTGGGGGTCTGAAATAGACTAACCTACGTGAAATTTTTCCTTAAGGAGTAAATTCGTTCGGTAATGGCACTTGAGCAGACTTCAGGAGTGAAGTTTTTACGAAACTCGGGGGTCCACTGTATGTAAAAAAACGTAGATCTACGTTTGGAGTGCTACACAAGCAAACATGGATCTATGTTTGGACAGTTTAAGGGTTAATATATGTTAGTGTAAACTTGTTATCTGGCATTTATAGTGGAAAAAATGGTGTTCTGCTTTCCAGCCATGTCCGCTTTCCGGCAGTAGCCTGGGACCTAACCTACCTTATAAGTGGGGCCCTACTGTATTTGTCTTTGTACTCATCATTTTGCAACCTGAATTTATGGCTATATTTTGTTGTACTTGTTTTGAAGTGGATAAAAATGCTAAAAAGCATTATTTAAAAAAAAATTCTGATGTATTATTTGTCCCAAGGTATTCTGGAGGCAATGCTTACAACCCTCAACCCATACCTGAGTGGCAAAAGGGCATTAACAACTTCTTCAAAGCAGTTTCCAAGCCTCAAGATGGAGAGGGCAGCAGCAGTAGTGGTGGCGGCAGCAGCAGCAGCAGTGGTTGTGGCGATGACTGTGGGGGCGGCAGCAGCAGAAATATTATTTCCGAGGAGAGGCCAGGATCCTCAATGAGCAACAATGGAACTTCCTGCAGCTTTAACAAAAATGGAATGATCTCTGATGATGGCGATGATGATTGATTTAGTTTCCAGCTCAACAGTGTTGGATTGATAAAGTATGTGTAGTATTTCTTAAGGATTTTTTCTACTAAAGTTACTAGTTTATTTTTTGTATTTTAGAGTTTAAGAATCTTAAATAAAATTTTATAAATGAAACAACTATAATATGTTAATTGCATGAAAAAGAAACACTGTATAAGGTTCAGCAGTGAATAATATTGCATAAGCATGTTGGGTAGTATTTCTTGAAATTCTCTGCCTCATTGCTAAGTTTGAATGACACACTCTTAGCCTTTTATATTTTCTTTGCATTCTCTTGACAGTTATATAAAGTTAGCTAAATAACAAGCTGTAATTTGTGAGGTACATTAGAAATTATTAAATTGTGTTAATAAAAGATTTTATATGTAAACTGTGTATGATGTATGCCGTATGTCTAGGGACCGCTATGTGAATGACGTATACTGTACACTGGATTTTTCCTGCCTTCACATTTGCTGGTTACCACAATTTTAGGTTTGTGGTTATTTGTTTGTGTTGTCAGGCACCTCCTCCGGCTGGGTAAGCAGACGGAATGAAGAGTAAAATGCTGTACCTCAGTCAGGTATTCTCACAGTGGCTGGTTGGAAACTTCTGCTTCATGTGACAGTGACCAACATAATTCTTATATGAAATGCAAGCACCCACATGTTGCATCCCCAGTAACTCTGACACCAACAGCCCTGATACCACCCTGCCACCCACATGTGACATCTTAAGCTACCCCCTGTCAACACCACATGTACTACCAAGACCCCTGTAAATCACCAGCTGCCCTTCCAACACTGCATGGAGCATCACCAACACTAATGAAACCACTATCCCTGCCAACACCACTTGTATACAGTGGACCCCTGAGTTTCGGTCATAATTCATTCCAGAAGGCTGCTCAAGTGCCATTACCGAACGAATTTACTCCCTTAAAGAATAATGTCAAGTAGGTTAGTCCATTTCAGACCCCCAAAAATACCTTAAAAAGCACTTACAATATTACGCTATTGTACAATTTCCGAGGTGACCGAAACTCGGGGGTCCACTGTATACATCTAGCTGCCCTGGCAACAGCATATGTTACACATCTAGTTGCCCTGCCAACAGCAAATGTAACACCACCTGTACCAATATTACCAGTTCATTGCCTGAAGCATCAAAAGGTTCCCTACCTGCCAGTTGATTCAGATCTATTTTTAACAAGCCCCTCATCTCCCTAACATAATTGAAACAACAATATGCTATGTCAAATAAAACTAGTTCATCCAACTCGGTCCGTTTTTGTCCAGTCTTCCTTCAACTCCCATAGAAAATTTATTACACATCTTGTCCCGTTGTATTTCTACTTGACCCTACTCAGTCAAGTAGAAATATAATGGGACAAGATGTGTAAAATTGTGATTATAATAATATATATATATTTCTACTATAAATAACTTCTTGTATCTTCATCTTTATTCAATTGCTCCACAGAAACAGATCATTAAATTAGTTTGAAATAATAAGTCATACTTTTAAAATTGTACCATTTGTTTACTAGTTGTGTTTCTTATTGTACATATGATTGTAGTTAACTGCATAAGAAATCCTACCTAATAGTCTCTAATCCTAATGCTTAAAGTCTAGTAATCTTTAAACATTAGGATTAGTTTGCCTGAAATGCATTATATACTAGTGGCTTTCTTATGTGCCTACCAATGTTTTATTACATGTAAACTACATTATTTTTGTACCCTATAAAGAAATACACCACACAGCACCAGCTGCCCTGCTAACCCCACATAACACCAGTTGCCCTGCCAACACCACCACCTGTTCTGGCAGCACCATGCAGCACCAGCTGCCCTGCCAGCACCATGCAGCATCAGCTGTCCTGCCAGCACCATGCAGCACCAGTTGCCCTGCCAGCACCATGCAGCACCAGCTGCCCTGCCAGCACCATGCAGCACCAGCTGCCCTGCCAGCACCATGCAGCACCAGCTGCCCTGCCAGCACCATGCAGCACCAGCTGCCCTGCCAGCACCATGCAGCACCAGCTGTCCTGCCAGCATGCAGCACCAGCTGCCCTGCCAGCACCATACAGTACCAGCTGTCCTGCCAACACCACACAGCACCACCTATCCTGCCAACACCACACAGCACCACCTGTCCTGCCAGAACCACACAGCACCACCTGTCCTGCCAACAACAGCTGCCCTGCCAGCACCATATAGCACCAGCTGCCCTGCCAGCACCATGCAGCACCAGCTGCCCTGCAGCACCAGCTGCCCTGCAGCACCAGCTGCCCTGCCAGCACCAGCTGCCCTGCCAGCACCATGCAGCACCAGCTGCCCTGCCAGCACCATGCAGCACCAGCTGTCCTGCCAACACCACACAACACCACCTATCCTGCCAACACCACACAGCACCACTTCCCCTGCCAACACCACACAGCACCACCTGTCCTGCCAACACCACCTGTCCTGCCAACACCACCTGTCCTGCCAACACCACCTGTCCTGCCAACACCACCTGTCATGCCAACATCACCTGTCCTGCCAACACCACACAGCACCACCTGTCCTGCCAGCACCATACAGCACCAGCTGCCCTGCCAGAACCATACAGCACCACCTATCCTGCCAACACCACACAGCACTACTTCCCCTGCCAACACCACACAGCACCACCTGTCCTGCCAGCACCATACAGCACCAGCTGCCCTGCCAGAACCATACAGCACCAGC
This sequence comes from Cherax destructor, assembly GCA_009830355.1. NCBI lineage: Eukaryota > Metazoa > Arthropoda > Malacostraca > Decapoda > Parastacidae > Cherax > Cherax destructor. The sequence goes on along the minus strand of WNWK01016213.1, from coordinate 14,457 downwards.
TACCCTGCCAGCACCACACAGCACCAGCTACCCTGCCAGCACCACACAGCACCAGCTGCCCTGCCAGCACCATGCAGCACCAGCTGTCCTGCCAACACCATGCAGCACCAGCTGCCTTGCCAACACCACACCTGCTGCCCTGCCAACACCACACCTGCTGCCCTGCCAACACCACACCTGCTGCCCTGCCAACACCACACCTGCTGCGCTGCCAACACCACACCTGCTGCCCTGCCAGCACCACATAGCACATGCACATGGCACCACCAGCTACCCATCAAACCCTACATGTAGCACCACCAGCAGGCCTTACTCTACCTGCACTGCCAACACCACATGTGGTGCCACCAGCACCATTGACATTACTAGCTACCCTGCCATCACTGCCACTACTAATATTTTAATAGTTCCCTGTACTGAGTGTTGCAAGGTAAAAAAAAGGTCATTAGAAATAAGACAACACTGCCTCTGGAAGAAATGTATTGTGAAAATCAGAGTTGTGGATATTGTGTAATGTGCTTCTCTGCTTGTTTCTAGTACTAAAACAACTTGAAAAATATTACTATTATAAAATGTATATAGTCTTAGATGTTAGAAAAAATATAATTGCCCAAGAAAATAAGCAATAATTATTACTAGCTGCAGCGTTGTTTTGATATTAACAATAATACTGATAAATGGTTTGGAAAACTGACGAGTTGATAAATTAGACGTGTGTAACGCTTAGGTATCTTTATTATGGAAACGTTTTGCCAACCAGTGGCTTCATCAATCCATACTATCACCATTCTTCTTTCTATGGACTGATGAACCTCTTTAAGGGGGGCTCCTTGTCGTGGTAAAGAGGCTATCGGTCTGAGGAATTGGACCTCTTGGTCTTCTTCCTCAGACTGAACCTAATTACCCCCCAATCCCCCCTCCCTTTTCCCATCGTCCCCATCCTCCCTTTTCCCTTTCCTCCTCCTCCTCCTCATCCCTCCCTTATTTCCTTCCCAGTTTTACCCTGGGAGCTTCTCTCCTCAGGCATTCTAGTTCCTAGGTAGGGAGAAGGGTATCGTGGTCCATCCCATTCTGTTGAGGTCCTTGGCGGTGGTGTAGTTTGCCGTGGAATCTGGATCGCCTGGGGATGTCCCGATCCCTCTCCGGTCACCCGGGGGGTGGCCTTGGGTATCTTTCGGGCGACGGGTATATATCTGGAGGCCACCTTTCGGATTCCGGGGGTGGTGGCCGAAGGCGGTATGCTTTGTGGCGGATATCCAGCCGCCCTCTCTTTTGTCCGCCGAGATGGCTCGGTGGATGTGAGGTTGCTATCCCGGATTGCTGGTTTACTGGCATGAAGGGTAGGGTATGGCACGGGTTCCATGCTGCATCTGCACCACTTGCGGTGTTGAGGTCCTCTTGGGCACGGAGGGGGATTTACGCTCCCTTTCATTCCTCCTAGGAGCTATTCCTCCACGTTCCCCCCTTTTTTTATTCTTTTTTTTTATTTATATTTTATTTTCTTCTTTTTTTTTTTCTTAAAAATAAAAAGAAAGAAGTAACCTAACCATGGCTGACCCAATCCATGAACCCACTACCCCCGGGCCCCTTCCTGATACCGCACCCAGTACTGACCCTGCCTCGTTAACGGATGACTCTTTGGACACCTCTCATGCCCCTGTACCTCTTGCTGGTTCGTCACCTGCTTCAGGTACCAGGGACCCGACTGGCCCTTACGATACGTCTGACCTTCACTCTTCTCTGACCTTGATTCCGGCTTCTCCCTCGACGGTGCGGCAATTTTCAAATCGCTCGCATGTCTCCCATCGGACCACCCCCGGTCCCACACCCAAACGACCAAGACCCACACATGACGATTCGACACTCCCTTCTCGTTCATCGCAGAAACGACCAGCTCGTCACGCACTCCCCTTAAACTCTGTTTCAAACTACTCAATGGACGAAGTTTTTTACTCTGCGACCGACTTCTCCTAATACCTATCTTTCAGACCATAGTATTGGTAAAGCTCTGCTACGCCATGTTGGTAAAGACATCTCATTTCACGCTCTCAAGAGCGGCACTCGCATCATCACGGTCCAGAATGCTGGCCAAGCTCGCGATCTTTCTCTTCTTACAACCATAGATTCTGCTCCTGTTACTATTGACAAGCACCATTCCCTCAATTCTTGTTGTGGTTCTGTCATTTTGCCCCACACCATTGTCCAACGGAATTTCCAGACATGTGGTGATGACATTTTCGAGCAGCTTGAGCTCCAAGAACTCCCTATCCTTAAAGTTGACACTTTTGTCCTCCCCGCCAATAAGCGAAGACGTTATCCTTGCAATATAGCTCGTTTAACATTTGACTGCCGTGAACTACCACCTTAGGTTTACATTGCAGGTCAACGTTTGCAAGTCCGAAAGGTGACCCCTACACCGCAACTGTGTAGAAACTGCTGGCGTTTTGGTCATCCAGCGAAATATTGCAGGTCCATGGCCGAATGCCCAGTCTGCGGTGCTGACGACCATGCCAGTCCTTCTTGTACTCTACCTCCCTCTTGCCTTAACCCTTTACCGGGCACTCCCTGGAAAATGATAATTTCGAAATGTGTTTCATATGAGTGGATAGAGTAACTCAATGTAAGGATAATGAGCCCATATAATTGAAATTCTAAAAAAACTTTTCACGCAATTGCCAATATTCAAGGACCGTCTACAGACGGTCCTGACCGTTAAAGGGTGTCAAATTCTGAATGTTGCAAATTTGCAATTGTTAATAAAACACCAAATAAGTATTTTTCTATTTTATTATACTAATATACAATATCAAAAACACAAATGGAACTTGTTTCCAAACATTTTGTAGGTATAAAAAATATAAAAGTGAACCAAAGAGCAACATGGACACATTGCAAAGGGATAAAACTTTCAAGTCCCATATTCCTGAATTTCCTGAGAAAAACAATCATTCTTGATCACTAATTGCTACAATGAAAGGCTATGAAGCAATTTCTTTCCTTCTTGATGCATAGATTTACCTTGCATAAGGCACACAAAAATGAGGATGTGACATGATTTTTTGTTTTGCTGCAATAATTGCATGTAAATATTCTGCCTTGCACTGGCCAGTGACCTAGCATTTTATCAAACCTATCATTTTGGTCAAACCTCACACTGTCATCAGGCCTTTCTGCACGTTGGTACTGCACTGGAGATGGCAACAGGTCATCTGGTTCTGGATCTGAGTCACTTTCCACCAAAATGCAGAGATATTTGAACTTCTGTTGGAAGGGTTCACAATAGAACAATTTCTCATTGATCTGGAATGACAATAAGAATGTTCTGTACACACCCAGACCACTACAGAATTCATATATGCACTAGAAATTTTTATATAAATATTTATTTACTGAAATTTGAAATGTGGCCCTGACGGGCGGGACCGTCTGTACACGGTCCTCTTTTGTTGCACTTTTTTTTCAATTGCATGGTACACTCATATTATGCATATCTAACTCCTGATATATATCTCAAAATATGCCTAAACTATTCATTTACACACTGGACACAACAATAAGTACTTACCGACATTGTAGAGAGTATAATCACAGTGTATATGAGTGGAAGAAGAGCAAAAATCTGGCTCTGGGTGACGCCAAGCGAGAAGTGTTTACATTTTGGTCTCTCAACCAATGGGAAGCGAGCAGATGCCGGTCTCACTTAGCTGGAGCGACTCACAGAAGGCTTGTGATTGGTCAGAAACAGAGAACGGGAACCTAGATGCGCTGGGGGAGTAGGATGACACGTGCAAAAAACACGTGTTTAGGACCGTCTCTACACGGTCCTGCCCGGTAAAGGGTTAACTGTCATGAGGCACATCCGTCGTACTCTCGCCATTGTCAGGTTTACCTGAATGAGCGGGAAAGCCGTTGTCTCAAAGAGGCGGAAGGCTTCTCATATGCTATGGCCGTCTCTCATCTACGCCTACAAGGGAGACTTCCCCGTATTTCCTATTCTCGCATTGCTAAACGTCGCCCCACTTCTGGGGTCCCAACTTCCTCGACTTCCTCTGTGGTTCCAACATCCTCAGTCACCCCTGTCTCGAATCCTTTTGATGTTCTTGGCTCCGAGGTCCCTACCTCGGCATCCCATACTGTCCACACTCCTTCCTCTACTCACTCGCACAGTTCTGAGTCTACACGTTCTCGTCCTTCGCCTAAACCTTAGTGCCCCTCTTCTCATAAGTCCTGCAAAAAATCCCTATTGCCAGGTTCTTCGCCTCCGACTAGTTCTGTAACGTGTGTGGAGGTTCATCCTCCTCGTTCAATATCTTCATCCCCTTCCCCTCCCAAACCCCTTCGACAGTTTCCTCTTCCATCTCCTCGCCTTCTACTTTAGTACAGTCTATAGACTCCCCGATAGTTGCTCCCTCTCCTTCCATTTCTAATGTAGTCCCACATTCTGCATCTTTGTCTTCCGAAAATCTGGAAGCTATCACATAATTTATTGTAGAGTCTGGAACGTTGATGGACACCGCTCCACCTCCGGTTCCTCCTCCTCTCTCTTCGTCTACACCCCCTCCTTCCTTCACAGCGTCCCACTCCTTCTCTGATTACGAGTCTTCCGCTGCCTCCACACATGGACTTTTCTAACCCTAGTCCATAGATACCTCTAACTTCGACTTCTATCTTTCTCTCTATAAATCATTGCTTATTTGCAGTGGAATATCCGAGGTCTCAGGGGTAACCGGGGTGAGCTTCAGGTGTTGCTCTCCCAGTTTTCCCCTGTTGGTGTCTGTCTGCAAGAACCCAAATTGCAATCCTCGGTTATCTGGCCCTTTTCAGGCTATGATTTGTTATATTCAGCGGTTCCTTTTTCCAATGGATCCTTTAACGAAAGTGCTATTCTTATACGCACTGGTATTCCATACCGTCAGCTCTATGTTCATTCTTCTCTACATTACACCGCAGCTCGTATCCACTTGAATAAGTGGTATACACTGTTATTTATATCTCTCCCCTTCGCGAGCATTGTCTATCCCAGATGTTGATTTTCTGGTTTCTTCTTGCCGCCACCCCTTCTATTACTTGGCGATTTTAACGCACACCATTTTCTTTGGGGAGGGTCACACTGTGACTCCCGTGGCGTTCAGTTGGAGGCATTTCTTGCTTCTCTCCCCCTCCATGTTTTAAATACGGGTACTCCTACCCATTTTGATCCCCAAACTCATTCTTTCTCCTGCATCGATCTTTCCATCTGCTCTTCATCAACTGTCCTTGACTTCACCTGGTCTGTCCTCCCGGACTTGCATGATAGCGATCATTTACCAATCATCCTTAGGTCCCCTTCGTATTCTCCACCTCCTCGTAGCCCATGCTGGCAATTTGACCGGGCGAAATGGGACCTTTACACACAACTTATTGCCTTTCATGAGGATCCTTCCTCGTCCTCCATTGATGAAGTTTTACATCTCTCTTCATCCTCCGTCTTCATGGCAGCTTCACATTCTATCCCACAAACCTCTGGCAAGCATTCTCAGAAGTGCGTGCGCCTTGGTGGTCTCCTTGTGCTCGGGCAGTACGTTTGAAACGCGCTGCGTGGGGCAGGTATTGGTATAACAGAACCACAGAGAGACTCCTTGATTTTAAGCAGAAGAGAGCAATTGCTCGCCATGTCATACGTGACGCTAAACGCACTTGCTGGCGATATTACGTTTCTACGGTCACTTCGGCTTCCTCAATGAGTGCAGTCTGGAAGAAAGTGCGGAAATTGAGTGGTAAATTCTCCCCCGACCCGGCTCCTGTTCTTCAGGTTGCCGGTGTTGATATAGCACACCCTCTTGCCGTTGCCACTGAAATTGGCAATCATCTGGCCCGCATTTCTCAAGGGCTCCATCTATGCCCCTCGTTCCTTTCTTCTAAGTCTGCCAGCGAGTTAAAGCCCTTAGATTTTTCTTCTCTCAGAGAAGAATCTTATAATGTGCCTTTTACCCTTCAAGAACTGGAAGCAACTCTCTCTGCCTGCCGATCATCGGCAGCTGGGCCAGATGGCATACATATTCGTATGCTACAGCATTTACATCAGTCTGCTCTTACGACTCTTTAATCTCTTTAATCTCACGGGAATGAGGAACTTCCTGCAGGAAGTTCAGTGGGACAGAGACATGGAAGGAAAGTCAGTAAACGAAATGATGGAATACGTAACAACAAAATGCAAGGAAGCAGAGGAAAGGTTTGTTCCCAAGGGCAACCAGAAATAATGGGAAGTCCAGAACGAGCCCTTGGTTTACCAAAAGGTGTAGGGAGGCAAAGACTAAGTGTGCTAGAGAATGGAAAAAGTACAGAAGGCAAAGGACCCAGGAAAATAAAAGAGATTAGTCGTAGAGCCAGAAACGAGTATGCACAGATAAGGAGGGAGGCCCAGCAACAGTACGAAAATGACATAGCATCGAAAGTCAAGTCTGACCAGAAACTGCTGTATAGTCACATTAGGAGGAAGACAACAGTCAAAGACCAGGTGATCAGGCTGAGGAAAGAAGGTGGGGAACTCACAAGAAACGATCACGAGGTATGTGAGGAGCTCAACACGAGATTTAAGGAGGTATTTACAGTGGAGACAGGAAGGACTCTGGGAAGACAGATCAGAGCAGGACACCAACAAGGAATATTCCAAGTGTTGGATGACATACACACAACTGAGGAGGAGATGAAGAAGTTGCTCAGTGACCTTGATACCTCAAAGGCGATGGGACCGGACAACATCTACCCGTGGGTCCTAAGAGAGGGAGCAGATATGCTGTGGGCCACTAACCACAATCTTCAACATCTGAGGTATGGAAGAAGGCAAATGTAGTTTCCATTTTTAAGAAAGGTGACAGAAACGAGGCACTAAACTATAGACCAGTGTCACTTCCGTGTATAGTATGCAAAGTCATGGTGAAGATTATCAGGAGGAGAATGGTAGAGCACCTGGAACGGAACAAGATTATAAACGACAACCAGCACGGGTTCATGGAAGGCAAGTCCTGTGTCACAAACCTTCTGGAGTTCTATGACAAGGTAACAGAAGTAAGACACAAGAGAGAGGGGTGGGTTCATTGCATTTTCTTGGACTGCAGGAAGGCCTTCGACACAGTTCTTCACAAGAGATTAGTGCAGAAGCTAGAGGATCAGGCCTGTATAACAGGAAGGGCACTGCAATGGATCAGAGAATACCTGACAGGGAGGCAACAGCGGGTCATGGTACGTGATGAGGTATCACAGTGGGTGCCCGTGACGAGTGGGGTCCCACGGGGGTCAGTCCTAGGACCAGTGCTATTCTTGGTATATGTGAATGACATGACGGACGGGATAGAATCAGAGGTGTCCCTGTTCACAGATGATGTGAAGTTAATGAGGAGAATTAAATCAGATGAGGATCAGGCAGGACTTCAGAGAGACCTGGACATGCTGGACACCTAGTCCAGCAACTGGCTTCTCGAATTTAACCCCGCCAAATGCAAAGTCATAAAGATTGGGAAAGGGCAAAGAGGACCGCAGACAGAGTATAGGCTAGGTGGCCAAAGACTGCAAACCTCGCTCAAGGAGAAAGATCTTGGGGTCAGTATAACACCAAGCACGTCTCTGGAAGCACACATCAACCAGATAACTGCTGCAGCATACGGGCAACTGGCAAACCTGAGAATAGCGTTCCGATTCTTTAGTAAGGAATTGTTCAAGACACTGTACACAGTGTACGTCAGGCCCATACTAGAGTATGCAGCACCAGTTTGGAACCCGTACCTGGTCAAGCACGTCAAGAAATTAGAGAAAGTGCAAAAGTTTGCGACAAGGCTAGTTCCAGAGCTAAGGGGAATGTCCTACGAAGAAAGGTTAAGGGAAATCGGCCTGACAACACTGGAGGACAGGAGGGTTAGGGGAGACATGATAATGACATACAAAATACTGCAGGGAATAAACAAGGTGGATAGAGATAGGATGTTCCAGAGAGGGGACACAGAAACAAGGGGTCACAATTGGAAGTTGAAGACTCCTATGAGTCAAAGAGATGTTAGGAAGTATTTCTTCAGCCACAGAGTAGTCAGGAAGTGGAATAGTCTAGCAAGTGATGTAGTGGAGGCAGGAACCATACATAGCTTTAAGACGAGGTATGATAAAGCTCATTGAGCAGGGAGAGAAGGTACCCAGAAGCAATCAGTGAAGAAGTGGGCCAGGAGCTGAGTCTCGACCCCTGCAATTACAATTAGGTGAGTACACACACATCGCACACACAAGGAATCGTTCAAGACACTGTACACCGTGTACGTCAGGCCCATACTAGAGTATGCAGCACCAGTCTGGAACCCACACCTGGTTAAGCATGTCAAGAAATTAGAGAAAGTGCAAAGGTTTGCGACAAGGCTAGTTCCACAACTCAGGGGACTGCCCTATGAACAAAGGTTGAGGGAAATAGGACTAACAACACTGGAGGACAGAAGGGTTAGAGGAGACATGATAACGAGATACAAAATACTGCGGGGAATTGACAAGGTAGATAGTGACAGGATGTTCTAGAGAGAGGGAACACAGACACAAGGGGACACAACTGGAAGCTGAAGACTCAGATGAGTCAAAGGGATTTTAGGAAGCACTTCTTCAGCCATAGAGTAGTTAGGAAGTGGAATAGTCTAGAGAACGTTATAGTGGAGGCGGGAACCATACATAGTTTTAAGACAAGGTATGATAAAGCTCATGGTGCAGGGAGAGCAGAGACCCAGTAGCGGACAGCAAAGAGGCAGGGCCAGGAGCTGAGTCTCAACCCCTGCAACCACAATTAGGTGAGTACACATGTGTGGTAATGCTTTATTTAAAGGGAGCAAAGTCAGGGTATTTTTTTCCAGAATGGTCTGCAATATACCACTGAGTGAGTTGTCTCTGAATTCATTAATTTTATCGCACTCCAGTACATAATGACGCAGGGTGTGACAATAGTCCATCTGGCAAAGTTTACATTTTGTTTGGTCTACATCTGGTGGTGGTGATTTAACCTGCCAAAGATACTTATAACCCTGCCAGAGGTGGGCAGTAGTGACATCCATGAGTCTGCTTATTTTGTTGGATGCACCATAGACATGTGGCTCCTCCTGCATGATAGAATTATGATAGATGGACTGACTGGTGTCAATCTCCCTGAGTCTTAAGTCAATAAAATTCAGTTGAAGTTCTTTTTGTATAATTTTTCTCAAACTCCTCTTTAAGGGGGGCTCCTTGTCATGGTAAAGAAGCTATCGGTCTGAGGAATTGGACCTCTTGGTCTTCTTCCTCAGACCGAACCTAATTACCCCCCAATCCCCCCTTCCCTTTCCCATCTTCCCCATCCTCCCTTTTCCCTTTCCTCCTCCTCTTCATCCCTCCCTTATTTCCTTCCCATTTTTCTCCTGGGAGCTTCCCTCCACAGGCATTCTAGTTCCTAGGTAGGGGGAAGGGTTCCATGGTCTTCCCCTTTCCATTAAGGTACTTGGCTGTGGTGTAGTTTGCCGTGGAATCTGGATCCCCTGGGGATGCCCCTCCCTCTCCGGTCTCCCGGGGGGTGGCTTTGGGTATCTTTCGGGCGAAGGGTGTATCTCTGGAGGCCACCTTTCGGATTCCAGTGGTGGTGACCGAAGGAGGTATGCTTTGTGGCGGATATCCGGCCGCCCGGAGGTAGCTCGGTGGATGTGAGGTTGCTATCCCGGATCCCTGGTTTACTGGCATGAAGGGTAGTGTATGGCACGGGTTCCATGCAGCATCTGCCCTACTTGCAGTGTTGAGGTAATCTTAGCTGCGGAGGGTGATTTACGCCCCTTCCATTCCTCCTAGGAGCTATTCCTCCACGTTCCCCCCTTTTTTTATTTTTTTTATTTTTATTTTCTTTTTTTTTTTCTTAAAAACAAAAAGAAAGAAGAAACCTAACCATGGATGCCCTAGCCTGTGAACCTAACCATGGATGCCCTAAACTGTGAACCTACCCCTTGGCCCCTTCCTGATACCGCACCCAGTAGTGACCCTGCCTCGTTATTGGACAACTCTTCAGACATATCTAATACCCCTGTACCTCTTGCTGGTGCCGGTTCGTCACCTGCTTCAGGTACCAGGGTTCCGAACGGCCCTTTTGACACATCTGACCTTCGCTCTTCTCTGACCTTGATTCGGCTTCTCCCTCGAAGGTGCGGCAATTTTTGGATCAGCTCACCCGTCACCCATCGGACCACCCTCGGTCCCTCGTCCAAACGACCAAGACCCTTACATGACGATTTGACACTTCCTTCTCCTTCATCTCAGAAACGACCAACACATCGCACACTCCCCTTAAAGGCTTTGTTTCACACTACTCAATGGACAAAGTTTTTTACTGTAAGACTGACTACTCCAACTACCTATCTTTCCGATCATAGTATTGGTAAAGCTCTCCTACGCCATGTAGGTAAAGATATCTCATTTCACGCCCTCAAGAGCGGCACTCACATCATCAAGGTCCAGAATGCTGGCCAAGCTCGCCATCTTTCTGTTCTTACGACCATAGATACTATTCCTATCACTATTGACAAGCACCATTCTCTTAATTCTTGTAGTGGTACTGTCATTTTACCCCACACCATTGTCCAACAGAATTTCCAGACATGTGGTGATGACATTTTGGAGCAACTTGAGCTCCAAGAACTAGCTATCCTTAAAGTTGACACTTTTGTCCTCCCAGCCAATAAGCAAAGACGTTATCCTTGCAATGTCGCTCGTTACGTTTGACGGCCGTGAACTCCCACCTTCGGTCTACATTGCAGGTCAATGTTTACAAGTTCGAAAGGTGACCCCTACACCACAACAGTGTAGAAACTGCTGGCGTTTTGGCCATCCAGCGAAATATTGCAGGTCCATGGCCGAATGCCCAGTCTGTGGTGCTGACGACCATGCCAGTCCTTCTTGTACTCTACCTCCCTCTTGCCTTAACTGTCATGAGACACATCCATCGTACTCTCGTCGTTGTCAGGTTTACCTGAATAAGCGGGAAATTCGTTGTCTCAAAGAAGCGGAAGGCTTCTCTATGCTATGGCCGTCTCTCATCTACGCCTTCAAGGGAGACTTCCCTGTATTTCCTATACAGTCGATTGTCCTGGAAACCTCATATTACCTCTCTTAAGGCAACTTTTCACAGCCGGCTGAACCTGTTTAAAACCCTCACACATCTTTCATGGGGGGGCTGATTGTAGAATTCTCCTTCGTCTACATTCAGCCCTAATTTTATCAAATCTCGATTATGGTGACCAGATATATTCGGCTGCCTCCCCTGCTACTCTTTCCATCCTTAATCCCATCCATCACCAGGGATTACGCTTATGCCTTGGTGCATTTCATTCTTCCCCGGTTGAGAGCCTCTATGTAGAAGCGAACATTCCATCCTTGTCCGATCGTCGTGATGCACATTGCATTCGCCATTGTTCGCTCTCATGACCTCCGCAATCCTTCCATGTATAGGATTGTTACAGATGTTAGTAGACGCTCTTTATTTGATCATCACCCCTGCTTGCTTCATCCCTTTCCTCTTCGTCTACATTCACTCCTGTCTTCCCTTCAGCTACCACCTCTATATGTTCATGTGACATCTCCCATTCCCCTAACCCCTTGGGAAGTTCCTGCATTCCTGTCTGTTCTATTCCTCTACCTTGCGCGAAAGCCCGCCTACCTATGGCGGCTTCTCGCTCTTTTTTTCTAGACCACTTCCGTTCTCATTCCCATGCCATCGCAGTATACACCGATGGTTCAAAGTCATCTGACGGCGTCGGATTCGCAGCAGTGTTTCCGGACAGCGTCGTACGAGGGCATCTGTTACCCTCGGCTAGCATATTTACGGCTGAATTGTATGCCATTCTTGTGGCACTTATCCGTATTGCATCTATGCCTGTATCACCATTTGTGGTCGTTTCAGACTCCCTTAGTGCTTTACAGGCTATCCGTAAAATTGATACACCTCACCCCCTAGTTCTTCGTATCCACCTTTGGTTACGCCGTATCTTTAGCAAGCATAAAGATATTGTCTTTTGTTGGGTCCCTGGTCATGTTGACGTATAGGGCAATGAACAGGCAGACACTGCTGCGCGGTCAGCAGTACATGACCTTCCAGTTTCATATAGAGGTGTTCCTTTCACGGACTATTTTGCGGTCATTGCTAACCACCTTCGCACCCGTTGGCAACAACGCTGGTCTGACCTGCTGAATAACAAACTTCATTCTATTAAACCGGTTATAGGTTTCTGGCCTTCTTCTTGTCACCAATGTCGAGGTTGGGAGACTACACTCTCCCGTCTTCGCATCAGCCACACTCGTCTTACTCATGGGTATCTCATGGAGAGGCTCCCTGCCCCTCTCTGTGAGCATTGTCAGGTTCCAGTGTCTGTTCGACATATCCTGTTGGACTGCCCACTCTATCAACGAGTACGCAGAATTTACCTCCAACGACGTCTTCGCTCTGCAGCCCTTTCTTTACCTTCCCTTCTTGCAGATGGACCCTCCTTTAATCCTGACTCTCTCATTGACTTTTTGACAGAAACTGACTTACTACACAAACTCTGAAGATTATACCTCTAGCACCTCCCTCAGTCCCTTCTACCTCGATCTCTTGCTACTCTCCACCCCTGCACTATCCACTGTCATCTTGCACTCCATACCCTACTAATCATCCATCTCCCTCTTACAACCCACTCTCCCTGCATCCTACAATAACCTGCAGCGCTGTATAACCCCTGTGGTTTAGCGCTTCTATTTGATTATAATAATAATAATAATAATCTTTTTCGGGCCACCCTGCCTTGGTGGGAATCGGCCGATGTGTTAATAAAAAAAAAATATTATTATTATTATCCTTCGTTTGGCAGTTCTCAGCTGTGATATCTGTGACCTGCTCCTTCTCGTTTTCTATGCTAGCATGGAAGCGGGGACAGATTATTGTAATAATAATAATATCTTTATTTCTACAAGTACAGGCCTGATTGACATCAATGACATACTACTATATAGAAAGCCTCTTGTTATGCTGAGCATTTCGGGCAAATTAGGTCAATTTTGTCCCAGGATGCGACCCACACCATTCGATTAACACCCAGTTACCCATTATTACTGATGGGTGAACATAGACAACCAGTGTAAGGAAACACACCCAATGTTTCTACCCTCGCCGGGAATCGAACCCTGACACTCACCATGTGAAGCAAGAGCTTTTGCCACCAGGTCACGGTTAAATGTCGGGGATCGTAGCCACTTCCCGGGTGATTACCCAGGCACTTGTGACAGTCTCAGCTCCTGGACCCTCTGTTTCCCGGCATGTACTGTCGTGAACTCATCACAGGATGGAGCCCAGTACATTTTGGAGTATGTGTAGTGGTGACAGGTGGTTTCGAATTACTCCACCTGACAGGTGGTCGCTTAACATGAGTTGCATACAGGCCATAATATTCTGTAGACCTTTGCTAATCTCAGCACAGCTGAATCTACGTTTAGCAGATCGTAAATTCAGATGTTTTAGAGTTTTCTTTGCCAGTTTCCTCTGTACGATGGGACTGAAAACCCAATCATTCCCTGTCACATATTCATCAGAGGCCAGAGATCTACGACAGTTATACGGAGTGATTCTGATTGCTTGCAACTATGATAATCAGTGTGAGATCAACCAGCCTGTAGACATGTTTGGTTGTGATCCTTATCACAGTAATTAGTGTCTAGGACCTTGATAGCATGCTGGTAATTAGCACCTGTGATATCAAGGCCCTTGATAAGGTCATAACCTTCACCCCTGAGTTGAGTTCTCAAGTAATTGAACTTACATCGTCAATGTCTGACCGACTGCTAATTAGTGACTGGATTAGCAGAGAATTCAATATTGTGTCCAAATTTTCCTTCAGAAAAATTCGAACTTTGTCCCTTAAAAAACAAACAGGTCAGAACTAAAAGACTAAATAGCTCCTTGGCTAACCAACAACATCCTCAGAGCTACTGACAAGAAGAATACCTGTGAAAAACAACAAAAATGGGCTTAATTCACAAAGAATTAGTGATTATACATCAACATTTACCATACTTATAAAGAACTTCAAGCAACTGTATTATCCCAGAAATATAGGACGATACCAAAAAAGTTCTGGAAAGCATTCTCTAAATACTGGGCTCAGGCAAAATTGTGAAGGCCTATGAAATTGCACTAACTAGACCTAATAAAGACCATCTAAATTGTTGATACTGTAAATAAACTTGATAACTTTTCAATTATATGAACTAACCTTGCAAGCAAAATCCCAAACTATATTATTCAGGTTAGTGATTAATTCAATGACAGTTGTGGGGAATTGTGAGAGAAGTCTATCTGGGACACCGCCACTAGCAATAAACAAACTCCCAGGGAGATGACCGACTAGTATAAATTTTACCGCAGTCATTCCTTTAAGGTATGTGAGAACTTTACCCGCTCCTGGCCGC
>WNWK01016212.1:25000-45565 GCA_009830355.1 Cherax destructor | reverse complement strand
TGCCCTCACACACAGGACTGTCCAACAACAGTGGAAAATCCTCCAAAAGCGGCTCAGACAAAACCAAGTTCACACCTTCCGGCAGAGCCACTTCCTCCGTCTCCGCTGTCTCGCCATCCTGGGTCACCTGTGACAACGTTAGTACACGCTCATCCTCCTTATCAACAATGTCAATCCATTGTCCACTTGGCACCACGCTCATATTCTCCCGTGGCAACTCATCCATAGCATCCACGACCACCACTTCATCCTTCCTCATACCATCAGCAGCTCCATGTCTCTGATGGCCCATCCGACGATCACATGCCGCCGCCTCATGTCCAGGTAATCCACACAGGCGACACGTTCGAACTTGGCCTGCGTAAGTCACATAGACCTGCTGCCGGAACACATCCATCATGACGTAAGAAGGTATCTGACGTTTGAGCGTCATTTTCAAAGAAAATGAACCTTCTTGCAGCCCAGCATAAGTCCCCTGTGCCCACCGGCCCACCGTGACTGCATGGACGTCACCAAATTGACTGAAGACGTTTCGCACCTCAACATCCAACTCTTCGAATGGCACGTTTCGAATCCGTATATAAGTGTAGTACCATGACACATCTCGAAGCCGTACCTCTAATCCCGTGATTACGACAATCCTCTTCTCCTGATACGTTTCAACCACTCCTCATATGCGCTGGCCACTGCAAACTTGACAAAAATCCTCGACGAACCGTTGAGAGATAATCCAAAATAATTCTTCAATGGATATCCCTAAAGAATCCCTCAAAATAGCTGGGAGGAGAACATCTGCGTTGCTTGGGTAAATCGCGCTCTGCAACACTTCAATACAGACAGTATTGACACGTCATCTGTAGCGCTCCACCATGTTGATGAAAACTACCAGTTCTCAACTCCACCGCTAGGGACCAAAAACAAGCACACCCGCACTCCGCAAAGGCTGGGCAGCGAATTCCCCCGAAACTAGTGCTAATCACCAGTGTGCCTGGTGGGAGGAGTGGTCAGTGTTAAGGGATGGTCAGTGTTGAGGGATGGTCAGTGTTGAGGGATGGTCAGTGTTGAGGGTGGTGATTGCTGAAAGTGGAGGGTGTTGAGGAGAGGTGGGTGTTGAGAGTGGTGGGTGTTGAGGAGAGGTGGGTGTTGAGAGTGGATGGTGTTGAGGAGAGGTGGGTGCTGAGAGTGGAGGGTGTTGAGGAGAGGTGGGTTTTGAGAGTGGTGGGTGTTGAGGAGAGGAATGTGTTTAGAGTGGTGGGTGTTGAAGGAGGTGCGTGTTGAGGGGTGGTGGGTGTTGAGGGGTGGTAGGTGTTGAGAGGTGGTGAGTGTTGAGGAGAGGTGGGTGTTGAGGGTGAGGGGTTTTGAGAGGTGGTGAGTGATGAGGAGAGGTGGGTGTTGAGGGGTGGTGGGTGTTGAGGAGAGGTGGGTGTTGAAGAGAGGTGGGTGTTGAGGGGTGGTGGGTGTTGAGACGTGGTGGGTGTTGAGGAGAGGTGGGTGTTGAGAGGTGGTGGGTGTTGAGGAGAGGTGGGTGTTGAGTGGTGGAAAGGTGGGTGTTGAGGGGTGGTGGGTGTTGAGGAGAGGTGGGTGTTGAAGAGAAAGGGGTGTTGAAGGGTGGTGAGTGTCGAGGGGTGGTGAGTGTTGACAGCTGGTTGGTGTTGAGGTCTTTGACCAAGGATGGTGGGGTAAGCGTGAACTTGGTAATAAGTGCTCTTGATCTGAGGAAATTAAACAGGGAAGATGGTGAAAGAAGGTAGGGGTTTAAGGGGGGTTGGAGTCTCCCCTCTGAGATAATACTCCATTCCTCATTCTTAGAAAATGCCTCATTTATTATTCTGGCTAAACGCCTTATTTGCCTCTGATACCCTATAACTTAATAACGACCTATTTGATACTATGGTACCCTATAATATAATAACGTCTTATTTGTCACTCTGGTACCCTATAATATAATAACGTCTTATTTGTCACTCTGGTACCCTATAACCTAATAATGTCTTACGTCCCAATCAAGTACAGTTTAACCTAATAACGTCCCATAACTCGTCCAACCTTGGAGACTCATGAGCAAACATATTAACATCTACATAAGCAACACTCACAGGATTCACCGTGTTCTTGTGTTCTTAACTCGGTAGTAAACCCCAGCCACACAAGTCTGCCCCATCCAATGAAAAGGGTTCTGAAAACAAGCTAATAATATATTTTACACTGGGCAAGTCACCCTCAGTCCTTTTTCCAGTACAATTCTCTTTCCAAATTTTTCATTAATCATAACCCGATTCATCGCTCCTCCATACAGAGTTTCCATCAATCTGACCACCACTTCCATGACTGTGCCATGCCACCAGAACACTGCGCTCAATACCCCACCTTCCCTCGAGACGGAATCATACACACCCTGCCAGTCATGAGAAATGAAGGCTCTTTTCTAAAACAGTCTCATGACTGCCACAAAATCATCGATAATTGAATGTCCGTCCACAGGTATCCTCAACTGGCCCAGGTCAGTAACTCCACCCAACAACCTTTTCATCTTATTCCCCAAAATCTTCGCAAAAATATTATAATTCACACATAGTAAAGCTATGGTCCTGTAATCCTCCAATCATACTCGTTCAGTATCCTTCGGCACAAGGACGGTCACTGCTGTTATCTACTGTAATTAGGTTCCAGTTTACCTCGGCCCTGCAGGTGTTATTTATCAGACGCATGGAAGCCCCCACAAATATTCTCAGTGTGTTACATAAAATTTAACCAGCAACCCATCTATCCTATGCGTCTCCTCCCTCGTCATAGCCATCACAGCCTCATACACATTACTCTTGATGACGATACCCCTTAACTCTTTCATGTTCTTCCCCCCCAAACTACTCTTCACTGATTTATAAACTTTTTCATTGACTTTCCCACTCCTCTACTCCACCACAATAATTCTCGTACCACCCATCCGCATAATACCCCATTGTCTCAGATGTCTACCCCACCTGACCACTTATATACCAACTTAAATTCTTGTGTACCTCAATTCACGGAACTCTTAAAGCCTTCCACCTGGTGCTCTGTGAACGAAGCACAAATAATGCCAGTTTATACCTCCTGAACACTGCTTACAACCCTACATACATCCAACGCATCAAAGGTTTTGTTCTCCAGACCCCTGATTCAACCCTATAATTCCTCGATTTTAACATGATCATAAACATACCTAATGGCCATCTCATAATAATATTTTAAACGATTCTCGAAGTTTTAAACAATTCTCGAAGTATTCGCCTTACTTTTTTTTTTTTTTTTTTTTTATTAATCAAAACAGTGATAATACAAAAAGAAACATGACGGTACAACACCAAGTACCTCATAATTCAAAACAATATAATTATCTTAAGACTACTGTATAAAAATAACCTAAGGATGTCATCAAACTAAACAGAAAAGAAACCACCTAAATATGTAAGTGCCATGATGCGGACACTTACCCTACAGAAATATGAACACATTGGACAATATGTACAGAAACATTGAACACAGCTACCTACACAATAAATCAAAACAATACAATACTTGTGGCATATTTACATCAACCTTACAAATATAACATCGTTCATGTTTTTTATATATAATTATACTATGGCTTCAAACCATGTTAATACCACATCAAGGACATCAAAAATGCTAATGTTACTAATCACAATTAAGACAAACAATATACGGTTCACAGCTTTCACCATCAACCTAAATAGAAAACTAAACCTAACAATGTAAGTGCCGTGAAGCTTTACCCTACACCGTATACAATCTACAAATTAAACATGTTATGGCACACCTGTAACCTGTCGTCCTATGGACTGAGACACGCACATTCACGCCAATTCACGCTGAGGCCAAAATAGCACAAAACACGCACTTGAGTACAAAAACACCCAACCTTACCCTAAACTCCTTTCTTCCCTAATACTCCAACCTATAACCATTAAGCCAGTAATTACGTGCGACCAACAAAAGTACAACATAATGATCGTTCTAAATCGCATAAGTCCAAGACCTGTTTAGATATGTGATTGCAAAACTTGCATCATCACCACACCATACAATATATGTCCACCTGTCCTCCTACCACTGTCTGCTGGACGACACGTGTTGACGCCCTATCAGGTGACACCGGAGAGAAAGTACATAACCCTAGCCATGTCACCCGCCGTAACCCCCCCTGTCCAGACACTCCTGACCATACCCCCCTTTTTCGACCAGCCCTTTAATGAGGTACCTCCCCCTCCCCTCACTCCCCAACAGAATACCTATAGTCAATTCCCTATAACCCTGAGGAAAGCTTTACACCATGTTTCCGCATATATAACCTGATTTCTACACTTAGACCTATATATACCTGCTGCCAACGCTCGGATACGCTGTGCTCCGGGAGCCTCTCACATTACCCACAAAATATGTATATACTCGATCACCAAGTAAACTACCGGCCTACCAACGTCCCCTGGAAAAGCCCTCACATCCAAACACAAAGCCCTCAGGGTCATCAAGCCCCCCGCTCCCACCCTCCTTAATACCCCACTAAACCACTCCCTGACCCTCACCAACGTATCACAGAAATACAGAGTATGATACGCCGTGTCCAGGACCCCACATGATCCACACAACTCATTCCTAATAATTCCCATTCTAAACAACTGTGCACACGTCGCTAAAATACCCAATAAAAACCTATATCCTGTTTCACGCACTCTTGGTGGTATTCGCAACTTCTTCATCCAACGCCACGTTAACCCCCAATTATACATAGGATAAATACCTGCACCCTGCACCACACCTCCCCTTCCCCCACTCTATCCAACACACCTACTTTAACCCTCCCAGGCTCCCTAACAACTAGGAGGAACCTCAACATAGCCTCACATCTCAACAGATCCCTACCCCGCCACCACCTACGTACCTTCTGCATGACCCCATTCACCCTCCTGCCCATGTACCCCCACCTACCACATATTCTTGCTTAACAAAAATACTTTGAAGCCTGTTACGTAGCGGTATCAACCCCAACCCCCAACCCCAACCCAGTTGTCACCACCTCCCTACCTAACCAATGCCTCCCATGACTCCAAATATAACGAAAACCCTCCCAAGCAACCTTCTACATCACACTCCCGGAGAGGATATACAGCAGCAACAAACCATATTTTGCTATATACTAAAACATTGACCACCACTGCCCATTGCAACAGTGTTACTTCTGTAGACCTAATGCCTCCCAACCTATCTATATCTCTGTCCACCACCGCCACCAAATTCAATTCTCTTGCCAATTCCCTATCATGACTGAATATCACCCCGCAAATTTTAATCCTATCGACGCACTTCCAACCGCCCCTACTGTCCAACGTCCCTCCACCCATGCACCTACTTCTAACAAACTTGACTTACCCCTATTTACCCTCATCCCGTCGCTTCCCCAAAAATACCCACAATTCTATTCATATGTAATAAGCCTCTACTACCCACCAGGACGGTTGTATCATCGACATATCCCACTATGCCCGACTCACAACCCCTACCCACCTCCCCATCCCAAACCCTTCCCTAACCAGTCTATAGAAAGGGTCCTGCATACACCCAAACAGTATTTGCGACAGAGGACAACCCTGCCGCAAACCCTTTCATAACTCACGGAACCCCAACTTCCCATTTACCTGGACCCTTGCCAAAGCCCGGTCATATAAAGTCCTAACCCACCCCACGATTTTTCCCCAAACCCCAACCCCAACAAAACCCCAAACAAAATTCCCTATCTACGCTATCATATGCAGTCTCCCAATCTAAACCTAGCACCCCTTCTCCCCTCTTGTTATCCACAAACTCCCTAATCCTCCTATGCCCAGTCCTTATGCTTTGCCCCGGCACACCATGTTGCCCATCATCTAATACCTTCTCCAACACCCTCTTTATTCGATTCGCCAGAATTTTCGCAAAGATCTTATAATCCGAGCATAACAACGTTATAGCTCTATAGCCCTTCATCCTATCACCGTCCTTCCTTCGGTACCATCACTACCACCCCTGTCCTTTGCTCTTCCTCCATATATCCCCTATCCTTCATTTGATTAAAGATCTGCACTAAAACATCCTTTAACACCTTCCAATGTAACACTAAAAATCTCCCGGTGAACCATCCACCCCAGTGCCTTTCCTAACCTTAATCCCTGCACTGCCTGCCATACTTCCGCCTCTGATATACGTCCTCCTAACCCCTTCCTACCCTCCTCCCCACACGTTCCTGTATCCTCTCCAAAATGATCCTTCGATTTGCCTCACTCCCATCCACTCTCCTAAACTTTTGCTGAAACCAACATCCACGCATCCACATGCCATCAGTTGTACTTAACACCTGCCCTTTCTGATACCCTCCCAGGTCTTCTTCAACCTTCAACGACTAGATAATCATACCCGTCCTCCTTTTCCTAAACCTCCTCAAAACAGTGCCCAGGGCTATCTCCCCATAAAACCTCATCAATTGACACCTGACCCTGACCGCATGAAATCTATCATTTTGTATGTCCCTCAACCTCCCACGAGCATACTAATTTCTGCCTGATGCCCCCTCCTCCCCTCCCCTACATAACAAGACCTAAGCTGACTTTCTAAATAACGTTGCAAACCATACCTATAACCCGCCTCCTCCACTCCGGCCCTCCTATAATAATCCTCACACCTCCTTCGCCTGTGAAGACCACCACCTCACCTCATCCCTCATCCCTCTACCCCTTCCCCACACCTTCCCCACCAGTCCGCAAAGCATCCCTATCCCCATCCCTCTGTAACAAACGAACATTCAATTTCCAATGACCTGGATATATCTTGACAGCCCAACCCAGCTCAACACCCTACTACACCACGGTGACCAGAGAACCCAACATCGAGAAGACGCCGTCTCCTACACTTATACCTGACGCTACATAAACCCTATCTAGTCGTGCCGCATATCCTCTCCTAAAAAGTATGCTCCACCAAAGCATCCTTCCCACAACTACATCCTTGACTCCCACCGCCCCCAACATATCCCTCAAAACTGCAAGTTCACATCCCGAGCCTCGAGGCTCTACATCACGCTTCCGAATAATCGGTTCCAATCACCAGCTATTATTCCACCTCAGGCAAGCCCCTTAAAGCATAAACTAAAAAAATCACGCACTAAAGCTTCCTTCACACTCCGTACATTGGTAGCAGGCATATAAACCCCAATAAAACTAACAGGTATGTCTCCCCATACCCCATCAACCCTCACAATCCTCCCATCCCCACCTCCTCCCAATACCTCATACTAAAGGGCTGGTCTCCTAATTCCCACCAACACCCCACCCTTGAGATTCACTGTACTTGTACTCCCCGTGTATAAAGTATAACCCTTTAGCAACAATTCCCTACCACACTTAAAATTGTGTTCCTGTAAGAAACATACGTCAATCCCCTCTCTCCTTAAAGTTGCTTCCACCCATAACCGTTTAACCTCTACCCAAAGGCCATTAACGTTCATACAGAGACACTTGAAGGCTTCATTGGAGGCTTCCAAGATGCTTCACCAATCTAGACCCACCTAGCTTCATCACTAGTCCTCCCCACCATTACCCTCTCCCTCTCCGCCCGTGACTTCACCCTTAACCCCGCCTTCCCCACCCTTAGCTACATCCGCCCATAATTTCTTGCCAGTTCTCTGAGCTGGCGTCAACATATCATCCTCCACTGATACACTGGATCTCTTGCGGGATCCCTCCGCACCTCATGACCCTCACCTGCCTCACCACTCCATCCGACACGCCCCTATGTACCTCAGCCTCAACCCACACACCTGCACCTGATCATCCATACCATCACCTGCCTCCATACTTACGCCCATTCAGCACTTCACCTGGCCTTGCCACCATCTCCGTAAGGTACCCTCCACATAGTCGTCTGCCACCGGGCCGGGCTATCTAGCATCTTCTGCAAATCTTCCAAGAGGTCAGATAAGTCAACCAATACGTCATCCTCCCTCCGCACCTCACGATCCAGGGAGCCCGATCCTCATCCGGCTGCGTCACCGGTGGCAGTGATACAACCACCTCCGCCTCTTCCTCCACGACGTCACTCCACTTGCCAGTACTAATCAGCTCACCCATCGCTGCTGGCTCCTGTTGATGTACAGCCTCATCCTGCAATGTCGTCTCCCCTTGTTCCTGCACGTTGCACCTTGTTGTCGCTGGGTTGGTGCCCCGTCGATCACACGCCAGTGCCATATGCCCCGGTTGCCCACATAGCCTCACGTTCGCACCTGCCCCACGTACGTAACATAGACGTGTACGGAATTCCGGCAGGAGAACATACGAAGGTATTGGTCTCCTCAATGTCATCTTGAGACTGACCGACCCTTCCGGCATACCAGCATAGGCCCCCTGGGTCCACCTCCCGATGTTAGCGGCATGTATCACTCCATATGCCTGAAAGACCCTCTTCCCTCAACAGCATCGGCCTCAAATGGCAATACTACTCTGATCCAAACATACGAGCCGACACGTCCCATAACCTCACCTCAAGCCTTCACTAACGACCATTCGCTTGTCCTGGTAGCTCAACACTCGTTCATATGCTCCACTGGTCACAAATTTCACAAATACCCTAGAGGCTCCATTTAGCGCTACTCCATATAAATCTTCCGTGGGTATTCCATAAGCGTCCCCGAATTATGGCAGGCAATAATACTTCTGCATTGGACGGGTAGATAGCTCCACCAGCACTTCAATACACACAGTGTTTATCCGCCTCCGGTACGTCGCCGCCATATTGAAACTAAAGGTTGTGGCCACTGTCACCAGAGACCCTTGCCAGCACACCTACTCACGACCAAGGTCGGGCAGCGAATGTTCCCTACTCTCACTGATGTACAACCGTCAGATAGCTTCTGAGCCACCTCATTCTACTTCAGTGCCAAACCTTCTCATCACATGAATAATGATTGCATTTCCACCTTTCCTCATATCTACCTTTAGCCTCAAGCTCCTCCAGCAAACACACATTAAGCTTCCAATATGTTGAGCCCAGAACCACCAAGGTATCACCAGCAACTTCATACATAACTGTCAAATGATCCGAGTAAGATGCAGGGAAGTAAGATGCAGGGAAGTAAGATGCAGGGAAGGTCCTCGCCTATTTAACACCCACCGCACTTTTTTTACACACCGGCCATCTACCACCGAGGTAGAATGACCCAGAAAAGAAGAAACGCTTTCACCCTCACTCATTCTGTAATCGTCTTGCCAGAGGTACACCGACATTACAACTCAGATACCCATCCAAGCTGCAATATCCTCTGTCCTTCCAAGTGCAGGCACTGTACTTACCTGTATCCCATCCTAAATGTTGCCTTGCTCACTCTTCAACATCACATAAGGTCATGAAAACCAGTTTCCTTCACTCTTAACTAATGTTCTCACAAACGCCTGCTGGATGCATAAGCTCTTCGCATACAAAATCTTCTGTATTCCATGCTTCCAGCTTTACCCCTCCATCTCTCATTCAATTTTGCTCCATCCTCTCTAAATGCCTAAACCACCTAAATAATCACTCCTCAACACTCTGGATAACACTTTTAGTAATCCAGCAACCCCTTGTGATCTCCAAACTACGAATTCTCTGCATAATATTCAGACCACACATTTCCCTCAGACACGACATCGCCACCGCCTCCAGCGTCCTCTTCACTGAGACGTTCAAACCCTATGCTTCACACCCATACATGATACAGTCCCCTTTTTGCCTCCTAGATAACGTTCCTTGTTTCCACAGATGCATCAATGCACCACCCACCTTCCGTTCCATCATCAGTTCTGAACGTAATTCTGAATACATTCACTCCCTCCATACTCCCTCCTTTCAATCCAATATCCAATCTTTCATTACCTAATTTTTTTGTTACTCTCATCACCATGCTCCTCCCTATGTTCAAATTCATTTTCTATATTTTACATACCCTCTCAAATGTGTATAGCGATCTTTGCAAACTCTCTTCAGCATCTCCCAGAAAGAACGTGTCCTTGGCAAAAGGCATCTGTACTAACTTCCACTTTATATCAGATTTTCCATCTTTCATTCCCATACCTCTCCTCCACCTCCCAGCACTCACTTCTTTTACAACCGCATCTCTATCAATATGTTGAACAACTTTGGTGACATCACAAATCTCTATTTAAGATCTACTTTTAGTGGAAAATAATATCCCTAGGATTATCACCGTTTACTCCTCCATCACTCCCACCATCAAACCAATACCAAAATCATCCCTACAACCAAACCAATACCACCGCCACTACCACGAACCAATCACAACAACGTAATCAACATTATTAGCACATCATTCAAATATTACGTCATCCACCATCATTGCTAAAAAGAATCACATCAACCATCAAGATCATTACCATTTCTTCCACCACCACCATTATCACCACTCAACCAATTTCACCACCAGATAATTTATATTATTACCACTTCCCTCATCAAAAACAAAAATACCTCAACCACCACCACAATCGTCACCACCACTACGATTATCACCATTTCCACTTCCACCATTGACACCACTTTCAACCAATACCACTACCATTACCACAATCGCAATTTTTACCACTACCACAATTTTTACCACTACCACGAACACCAGCACAACCACCACCGTCATCATTACTATAATTAGTGATACTTATTAATTCAATATATTCGCTCATGTACAAGATTAATAAACTAGGGAGTTAAATATTTATACAAATTACTTGTTTAAAACATCAATATTTGCTAAGATGGTATTAAAACTATTTCACTCACAGCTGTTCCGAAGGAATCAAGGAGCCGCATTTTCATTTATAGAGATAAAAGAAATAAATGAAAAACTTTACCCACATGTTTCACATCTGAATTAATCTCGACAGACCATTGATATTCTATTCATATTTCATGCACGAAAAAGTCTCTATCCCTCGCTTAAAGTTGTAAATAAAATAGGGAAATTCTTACTCGTAAATCACCAGCAGTCTCTAGGAATTGACGAGTTTTGAGAAAAAAAAATTAAACTGGGAATTTTCTTTAATAATCAGAAAGGACTGATCGTCGGCAGAAGTAAACTTTGATAATTGAAACTCCTTTCGATGAAATTAAATCCATACTTTTTTGAGTGAGCGTATGATTCACATAGTTTGCTTTGAGTGCTGTACTTACAAGCATGGAATAATGATCACAGCATAACATGGAACACGTCTTATAGGATACAAAGATGTGGGATTTCAGCAAAACATATGACATCTAGGGTACAAGAGGGTGTGCGCCGATTCCATGTTGTATAATAAGATGGTATATCAATATTCATGATGGTAGGCCTACACTTCAAATGGTCATGCAACGACTGGGGAATGGTAGGTAATCAAGTCTGTTCCAAGGAAGTATAAAAAAAAATCTGCACCAGCATCAATGAACCATTATCCATGGATGTTTTATATAGGAAAGTTTCTACAGTTTCAAATACATCACCGTGACGTTAACTATGTGGAGTCGGATTATATAATTAGAGTCAGACTGTGTGACTAGAACCACACAACAAATTTTAAGACAGCAGATTGATACTGAATGGCTGTTTCGTTGGACAATATAACTAACTAAAATATGTCTGTAGAATCAGGCTGTATGACTAAAGAGTCGGACTCTGTAACGTGAGTGTCAGAGTGAATGTCTGTTTACAAAGTATATTGATTAGCTTTTATCTTATCGGAAATGTGCTGATGTAAAGATTTCACACAAAACTCTTTCTGTATCATTGAAGTTGATGTTATGTTTAGAACTTAAGTTTTATGGAGCTTCCAGTGTCGGCCAAGACACCGAAATACGATGCGCCTCTGGCTATCTATGTGTCCACTGCTAAAATAGAACTATGAGGAAGTAAGTACTATTCTGCAACAGGAAAGCTGGGATTTGTGACTATTACTAAATAAGCCTTGAAGTCTTGAATTAGCTTCATGAGAATACAGGCACTGTACCTCCCAACACTAAGATTCAGGCCTGGGTAACCTGTTACCCTAAATACCTTTATGAAGGTTTTCCTGCTCACTCACACCCCAAACATAAATCAATTAATAAAGAATCAATGAATCCGTCCCAAGGTACGGAGCAATCTCCTTCCTTTATGAAAACAGAAGAAAAGCAAAGCATTAATAGGAAAATCATCAAATGAGAATACGGATATAATATGAAAATACACATCAATATTTCATAAACAACAAAAATCTGAAGCATTAACCCTGACTGAAACAATTATGAAAAAATAATCAAATAAATTAATTTGACAATTGGTAACAATGGACGCGAATTAATAATGATGTGAGAAGCCTACAGTTATCTGTTGATACGTGCAAGATCTTTTAGGTTTAAGATATTCTGTTCAGTAGTTGTTGTTGGCCAGAATTGTCGCCGGTCGTGAAAGGTTGTCTGGAGGACACTTGACTGTTATACAGGACACGCAGTGATGGGTCTAGGGGTTGTTGTAATTAAGATAAGATTAAGATAAGGATTGATTGGATTTTTAACACAGGGTAAAAAGAGTTATCCACCCAGGATAACCCAAGAAAGTCAGTGTGTCATCGAGGACTGTCTGTCTTATGTCCACGGAAGTCCTTCAATCTTGTTCCCAGGATACGACCCACACCAGTCGACTTACACCCAGGTACCTACTTACTGCTAGGTGAACAGGGACAATAGGTGTAAGGAAATATGCCAACGTTTCCACCCGGCCGGGGATTGAATCACGGACACTGAGTGTGTGAGCCAGCTTTCAGTGACAGCTCCACCTGTCCCGTAGGACTATTGGGTCCCAGTACCAGTTCTGGGGCCTGAGAAAATCAAAGGTTACCAGAGAACACAGGTTATCATATTATGGTATAGCCAAGTTTAAACCAAATGTCAATGCAATTAACCAGGAAAACCAAAACAACCTAATAATCCCAGCGGATTGCCTGTCCTTCTTCCTCACCCTTCATTGCTAAACTTAACGACCATCGGCATATTAGGAGGTCATTAGGCCAGTGGCACCTATTTAATGAACGTTACATGGTCACCTATAAGGAAAGGAAGAACAAACCTATTGCTGATAAGACCCATGTGCAGTACTTGGGTATCATTATTGAGGAAGTGTTTTCCCACACTGTGGCTTCATCAGTCCAATACAAAAAAGAATGGTTAAGATAAGAAGATGTTTGAGGTAATCGGTCCCTCAGCCTGGAGTCAATATAATCAGTCCATGAAGATTGATGGACGAATTACCTCTAACTTCTGATGTTCACCATCCTTCTTTGTATGGACTGATGAAGCCACTGTGTGGCGAAACGTTTTCTCAATAAAGACACCCAAGTGTTGAACACGTGTCTAATTTACCAACTTGTCGGTTCTTAGAACCATTTATCTACAAACCTATGGCTACCTAACTGTTGAGAACGGGATTGTAGAAATATAGTGTTGAATGGTGGATGGTCAGTGTGAGTGTAAGATGAATAATGTAAGCTAATGTCTTAGGCTTTCCGTGTCAAAAACATTACTGAAAGTTGCAGTTTATGTTAAAGGAGAAAGCTGGGAAGAGGAGCCTAAGAAGATGAGGCAGAAGTCGGGTTCACGTGTATGGTGTGTGACAGTAGGAAGAGACCACGAGTCATGATAAGTCCAGGGGAAGATGTTGCCTACATATAAAACGAATATGCGGAGGCACAAATACATAACCTTCATCTGACCCAAAAAAAAATGTATGGTAATACACACAAGTTGTTGAGAAAGACAATTATGGGTGTTTGTAGGGAACAGTCAGGCTGCAGTACTATGCTTAAAAACAGCAGATATGACCAGGATACCTCACGGATATGTTTAAAAGACAATATTCAAAATAAAGTTGCTTGTAAAGGCAAAGCAATTGTTCAACAAACAAAGAGAGATAGTAGAGGGCAACGAGTGACTAGCTCCCTTAAGGTTTACTATACAAGTAGTAGGAGTCTAAGAAATAAGATTTAGGAGCTAAGATTACTTGCAAGTGCAGGTAATACAGATATTATTGCTATAACAGAGACCTGGTTCAACCTTAAAGATAGAGAAATACCTTCTGAATGCAACATACAGGGTTATAAACTATTGCACACTGATAGGATCAACAGAAAGGGTGGTGGAGTGGCGATGTATGTCAGAGATAATTTAAATTGTTGTCTTAGACAAGATATAAGAAACATCGGACGCAGAATCTGTTGGACTACAGTTTCTCGTGGGTCGTCGTGAAAAATTAATTTTGGGTGTGATTGATAGGGAGTGCGGTAGGCTGCGTCTAGATATGAAAATGTTGTGTTAATAGGATATTTTAACTTAAGACAAATTGATTGGAACAATATGACAGGAAATCTTGAGTCTAGTGACTTTCTTGATACGGTTCAGAATTGTTTTTTAAAACAGAACCACAGAGGGAGGAAAGGCGAATAAAATGAAGGACAAAATACAAGGCAAAAGAAAAGAAAGAAAGGAAAACCCATAGGAGAAAAAAGGAGAAGGGGGAAGAGATGAAAGGGGAAGGAATCAGGTTAAGTCACGGGTGTTCTGAAGTTTAGAGCATTTAACAATGTAATGAGAGAGGAAAGCATCAACAGAGACAAAGCCAGGGCTAAGATTCATACAGGGAAAGTTGTGTATGAATCTTAGCCCTGGCTTTGTCTCTGTTGATGCTCCTCTCATTACATTGTTAAATGCTCTAAACTCAGAACACCTGTGACTTAACCTGATTCCTTCCCTTTCATCTCTTCCCCTTCTCCTTTTCTCCTATGGGTTTTCTTTCTTTCTTTTCTTTTGCCTTGTATTTGTCCTTCATTTTATTCGCCTTTCCTCCCTCTGTGTTCTCGTCCCACCCATGCGGGCCGCCAGCCTCATTGCAGTGCTCCTTTCCTAGAATATGACTGTCTCCACTACTACTATTACTACTACTACCTCTTCCACTACTTACTCCATTATTACCCCACTCTCTTGTACCCTCCCTGTCTGCCTGCCTATAAATACCCCTTCCTCCGTCTCTGTGTGTTAGTGTGACTTTGTAAATGGTCCAAGTCGGGCCGAAACGTCGTCGTTAGCTCCTCCCTTTTATATGTGCGGGTTGTGTGTGTATTGTTCCAGTCACGGTATTGTGCCTTTTTTGTTATTTATGTCATTGATCTTTGTTGTGTCAATGGCTGGTTGTTGTACAGGTGTGACTGTGCTGCTCTGAAAGAAAAATACATGAACCTCAAAGATTTCTGGTTTTCCATCTCCCATTCAGCAAGAAAGCCAACCAAGGAAATCCCAAGCAGCATGAGATCCTCTCCAAGTTGTTCAACTTCATGGTCTTCTTCAATTGAAGAAAATTTCATTCGCCATGGAAAAAGAAATCATGAGGATACAAGATATGATGAAACACTACCTCAGTGGCCAGTTTCAACAAAGAGGCTTTCATGTAAACATTGCAACACCAACGACAAAAGGATCTACTCGTCTAAACTCAACCAGAAATTGTTTCGTGGAATTCCATAAGAAACAAGATGCATAAATACCTCTGATAAAATGTTTGTCACAATAAATACAGAAAGGATACTCATTTGGTGCCATATCCATATTTTTTGTAACATTTTTGCAATTTTTGTATAATGTCAAATATTATAAATTTGTAAAAATTATTGAAATCAAGTTACTGTGCCTTTGGTTTAACCCAGTTGTTTATTAATAAACCTTAAATGTATGTATATGCCTTTTATTATCAGTTATTAGTAGCTGTTATGATTCTTTTAGACACATACCGTTGTCAGGAATGACATCAAATCTGATGCGAATATGTAACCTATAGCTTAACCTTTGTTAAGATTGGCCTCATATTTGATTCTGCTAAAAAGGCCATTTTATGGACCAAAAATAAATAAACATGAAAAAAGACCACAAATAAATAGGTCTTAGAATTCCTTATATTATCAGAATATGGGTTGGAAATGTTGCACTTTCCCAAATTTGATTCATGGCCTGGTAAAGGGATTTATATAATTATGACTATTATGACTATTAACTATTTCTCAATTTCCATTTCTTTCTACTGTAATTTGTTGGTTAAAGAGTGTATATTTCTTCAGAATTTTGGGTCCCACGTGGAGAGGAACTGGGTAACATATATCACGTCCCCGGAGAGTGATTTCAAGGCTGGAATAAGTCTCGCGAACTCGGCCTAGACAAAGAGTTCGACTTCGTGGGACGCGTAGGTGTTGGAAGGGTTAAACGTGGGAAGAAGGCGAGGAAGTGATTCAACTGAGTCGATGGAATATCTCATTTCAGTTTTTGGGGCGTAGAAGAATAAAAAACTGGAGTAGGCAAAATATTTAGAATAAGCATCAGACGAAGCAGGAGTAGCAGACTTAAGATAAGGGTTTTGAAAACTTAGATGGTGTGGGGCAGAGTTTGTGTGGAAACACTGCACATGACATCTGTTTCGTACAGCTGAAGCATAAGATTTATTGGGTCTAGGGGTCATTTACGACTCCTCGACCCTCTTTCGTGCCTCACCATACGAAATGTTCATCGTTGCCTTAGGTTTACAGACCTTCTCAGCCTTGTACCAGTGATATTTCCTGTCAAATTTGGGATGGAGCCATCGCAGTTAATAACTCTTAGCCTTAGAGACGTAGTTATCAGTCTCGTGGTCCCCACTACCACATTTACCACAAAGACAGTCAAGAATGCAAGCATTTTGCCCTTGACGATATATCTGGCAACCTGAACCTGAACGCAGGTTCAGGTTGGTTTGCCAGGGCTGGTTCTGGCCCAGGCCTTCTCCATGTGGTGACCCACCAGTGTCTCCCAAAGTAGTGTCGGAGTTTGCACAAGTGTTATATTGTTTATACCCCTATGGCAAAGGCACAGTGAGCATTCGTGTCAAGTGAAGTATACTGTTTACTGCCCTATGATTGGGGTAGCCCTATGACAAGGGCGACGGAGTTAGCGATGTAGATTAACCTCAAAACGGAGGTACCCAGTGTAAATATGAGGGAGAGAAACTTTACCGAAAGTGATACGATCAAGGGGTATATTCTTCGCAAGTCTCAAACCAAAATTGGCATATAATGTACGCTAATCACGCCTCGATTCTTCAAATTATTGACAGGTTATTTTTCTTTCATGTCTACTAAATATTTGCAGAAGCCAAAGGATCTGCAAGAGTTCATGGCTGCAGGAATGATAGCCTCTTTATCATAACAATGAATCTTATACAGTTTCAAGAGGTACTTAGCCTGGGAAGTAGTCTAAACGGTTGCTTCCAGGGGACAACCCACAGGGGTTGTCCCATGGAGTCCACAATAAAAAAATACACAAAATGTGAAGTAGTTGTTTACCTTCTCACCAGTAAATAGTAGTTCCAGCCCGGGAAGCCTTCAGGGGAGCTAGTTAACTTCTGGACACATGAGTCCACTACGCCACTATTACAATATCACAATTCTGGTGATTAAGCTTTCTAGGGAAATCAAAGACCAAATACTCTGCCTGTTAATTAAGATACCATATAACCATTAGCCCATCACCAGAACTAATAAGAATATATCCGGGAGTATAAAACACATACTATTTTTAAATCTTTACTAGTAATTTTTTAACATAAAATAACAGCATATTTGGTACAACATAAGAGAATATTCTTTGGTATCATTTCTCTTTGGTACAGAATTATCACATTTACAAAGAAACAATGTCACAAACACGACTCTGTCCTTTATCGACATAGTAGAACTATCTACTGACATAAAAGAACTTCCTTTAAAATATCACACACGACACCACTACAACACTACCGTCTCTCAGTGTCATGACACCCTTTTCTCCGCATTATGACACCTTGTCTTCTGTGTCACACGACACCCTTTTCTTCGCGATATAACACTCCTTCTCTTGTGTCACACGACACCCTTTTCTTCGCGTTATAACACTCCTTCTCTCCGTGTCCGACACTAACATTTCTCTCAGAGACATCGTCGTGGGATAAGGCCATACTGGCCAGCAGATACATCCAGTCGATGTAAACCATGCCAGCAGGAAACAAAGTCCAGCCGTTGTACTGCCAGTAGGAAACTAGTCAAGCTGGTGTAACTTAGTGAGGCCGTCAGGTAACTATGAGGCCGTCGAACTGTGGACTCAATGAACCAGTGGTGAACACTGATTGAGTCCGGTTCATCAGGACGGTAACAACCGATTAGCAGTACCCAAGTGGTCAGCCAACCACCTATCCGTTTTTATTTTATTTAAGACATACAATACATGAAAGATAAATATATAAAAATCACACAATCAGAACTCAGCTGTGATGCTAACCAACTATACCCGAACAACACACCACCCATACACCTACACTAACCGACAGGTTTAACAAACAAATATGAGAACAATAATGAGAAAGATATACAATCACATGCCAGACATCGTTTCAGTGTTCATTATAGTTTATGTAAAACACTGTTGTACAAGAATATATATATATATATATATATATATATATATATATAATCATATATATATATATATATATATATATATATATATATATATATATATATATATATATATATATATATATATATATATATATATATATATATATATATATATATATATATATATATATATATATATATTTATTTTTTATTAACACATCGGCCGATTCCCACCAAGGCAGGGTGGCCCAAAAAGAAAAACTTTCATCATCATTCACTCCATCACTGTCTTGCCAGAGAGGTGCTTTACACTACAGTTATAAAACTGCAACATTAACACCCCTCCTTCAGAGTGCAGACACTGTACTTCCCATCTCCAGGACTCAAGTCCGGCCTGCCGGTTTCCCTGAATCCCTTCATAAATGTTACCCTGCTCACACTCCAACACCACGTCAAGTATTAAAAACCATTTGTCTCCATTCACTCCTATCAAATACGCTCACACATGCTTGCTGGAAGTCCAAGCCCCTCGCACACAAAACTTCCTTTACCCCCTCCCTCGAACCTTTCCTAGGCCGACCCCTACCCAGCCTTCCCTCCACTACAGAATTATACACTCTCAAAGTTATTCTGTCTCGTTCCATTCTCTCTACATGTCCGAACCACCTCAACAACCCCTCCTCAGCTCTCTGGATAATAGTTTTGGTAATCCCGCACCTCCTCCTCATTTCCAAACTCCGAATTATCTGCATTATATTCACACCACACATTGACCTCAGACATGACATCTCCACTGCCTCCAGCCTTCTCCTCGTTGCACCATTCATCACCAATGCTTCACACCCATATAAGAGTGTTGGTATAACTATACTCTCATACATTCCCTTCTTTACTTCCACGGACAAAGTTCTTTGTCTCCACAGACTCCGAAGTGCTCCACTCACCCTTTTTCCCTCATCAATTCTATGATTCACCTCATCCTTCATAGACCCATCTGCTGACATGTCCACTCCCAAATATCTCAATACATTCACCTCCTCCATACTCTCTCCCTCCAATCTGATATCCAATCTTTCGTCACCTAATCTTTTTGTTATCCTCATCACCTTACTCTTTCCTATATTCACTTTCAATTTTCTTCTTTTACACACCC
This sequence comes from Cherax destructor, assembly GCA_009830355.1. Classification (NCBI taxonomy): domain Eukaryota; kingdom Metazoa; phylum Arthropoda; class Malacostraca; order Decapoda; family Parastacidae; genus Cherax; species Cherax destructor. The sequence goes on along the minus strand of WNWK01016212.1, from coordinate 25,879 downwards.
TACCAAATTCATCCACCAACCTCTGCAACTTCTCTTCAGAATCTCCCAAAAGCACAGTGTCATCAGCAAAAAGCAACTGTGACAACTCCCACTTTGTATTTAATTCTTTATCTTTTAACCCCACACCTCTTGCCAAGACCCTCGCATTCACTTCTCTTACAACCCCATCTATAAATATATTGAACAACCACGGTGACATCACACATCCTTGTCTAAGGCCCACTTTTACTGGGAAATAGTCCCCTTCCCTCCTACACACTCTAACTTGAGCCTCACTATCCTCATAAAAACTCTTCACTGCTTCCAGTAACCTACCTCCTATTCCATACACCTGCAACATCTGCCACATTACCCCCTTATCCACCCTATCATACGCCTTTTCCAAATCCATAAATGCCACAAAAACCTCTTTACCCTTATCCAAATACTGTTCACCTATATGTTTCACTGTAAACACTTGGTCTACACCCCCTACCTTTCCTAAAGCCCCTTGTTAATCTGCTATCCTGCTTTCTGTCTTACTCTTAATTCTTTCAATAATAACTCTACCATACACTTTACCAGGTACACTCAACAGACTTATTCCCCTATAATTTTTGCACTCTCTTTTGTCTCCTTTGCCTTTATACAAAGGAACAATACATGCTCTCTGCCAATCCCTAGGTACCTTACCCTCTTCCATACATTTATTAAATAATACCACTAACCACTCCAAAACTATATCCCCACCTGCTTTTAACATTTCTATCTTTATCCCATCAATCCCAGCTGCCTTACCACCTTTCATTCTACCCACTGCCTCACGAACTTTCCCCACACTCACAACTGGCTCTTCCACACTCCTACTAGATGTTATTCCTCCTTGCCCTATACACGAAA